>OU015496.1:24377411-24422411 GCA_907164885.2 Dolomedes plantarius | reverse complement strand
GGCGAAGATCGGCGTTTCCATCCCGGCCTCCTGACTCTTCATGGCTGATATGCTGATCTCAACGATGTAACTTTATGTAAAAACGGCACTAAGCACCGGCCCTAAGCCTCACACATCTAGTTTAATTTAAAATAAACTATGAAGTACTTCTAAATGATTAGACTTGTGTCTGTCACCCTTTTATCTTTTTTTTCAGAATGACCAGCACTGGCCATGTTATATGTATAGCCACTAGATATTAAGATATGAAGTCCTTTCTTCCTATGACATTTTAGTACTCCATCTCCCAATTCCACGTAACATCGACTATCAGCAAAAGAAAAATCGACTATCAGCAAAAGAAAAAAAAACTTGGTGTATGACCAATATTCGATACATCAGAATAAAGGGGAATATAGGGAGGATGGGGAATTTAATGCAGATCTATTCACAACACCAGAATATCCACAATTGGTTCCATGTTTGTTTTACGCTAAGAAGATCTGCTATAGTATCGTGCAGATGAGTTAAACTTGGTGTGAAAAATCAGAAATCATTGGGGGAGAAAACATTCTGAACTGTGATATATGTATATATATATATATATATATATATATATTATATATATATATATATATATATATATATATATATATATATTTTATATATATATATATATATATATATATATATATATATATATATATATATATATATATATATATATATATATATATATTTTATATATATATATATATATATATATATATATATATATATATATATATATATATATATATATAAATATATATATTATATATATATATTATATATATTATATATTATATATTATATAAATATAAATATATAAATACTTTTTTTTTTTGGGGGGGGGGGGGCTTGTTGTGGCCCTATGGTACAGCGTGCTGACTCTCGTTTCTGAGGGTGCTGAGGGGTAATGTTGGTCCGCCTATATGGTGACCCATAATAAAATGACTAGCAAACTGCGGTGAATTATAGGCGACTGTCTACACGACAAGTGCCTCCGCTAGAAAAAAAAAATTCTCAGGAAAATTGGAAAGGGTTGTGTGAGGAAGTTAAACGAACACAGGTCTTCGAAATGTCAGAATAATATAACTGGTCTCGCTCCGTTTTAACGATGAGAAGATTTGGGTTCGATATTCTGGCTCATAGTTTGTTGTTATAATTACAACACACCGGACTCCTTCTATTGTTCTTTACTCTGACATCATTCCCATTCGACTTTTCACTGACATCTTATCTTACGAAACAAATTCCGATGTTTCGTTCGGACAATGTTACTAATCCACATTGCACTGAGAGTGAGAAAATTGAGTTTTAGTAGCGCATTTAATTAAACATTTCCAATTGCTGATGGTTGAATCTCTAGTTAATAAAAGAAAATTATTTGGCCTAGAACATCTATACTAAACTTCTTTTTTCTTGGGACATACGCATAAGTTTTCTACGTTACGTGGGCTGCAACACACCACATTATACCTCATCATATAATTATGTAAAAGAAAATTTAGTTAGTCTCTTCTAATGAAACTGCCGCGGGTTAATAACGTAGGATTACTTATCGTTGCTTACCTCTTTTGCATATATATATATATATATATATATATATATATATATATATATACAAGGGTCAGTAAAAAAGTTTCAAACATCCGTAAAAATCTCGGTAAAAGAGACATTTTGTTGAAACTTTGTGGCTACAAAGAGCATCAGGTGCAGTAGCGGCTTCGATGTGGCAGATTTTGTTCTCTTGCTAATCAGCTGTGAATATGTTTCGGCAGCTGCCAGTGGCTTCCAAATTTGAAGTGCGTGTATTAATCCGATTCCTGAGGGCAAAAGGTTATGACTGCATTGAAATTTATTGGCAGTTGCACGAAGTGTTCTGTGATAACGCAACATCGAGCCAAGCTATCCCCAAGTGGTATCTCTCATTCGAGAATGGTTGTCCCGATATCAGGGTAAGTTTCTTCAGCTTCGACGACAGATGAGAACGTTGCAAGAGGGAATGAACTCATTCTTCAAAACATAGGTGCTGCAGTAGACGAGATCGTCTCGTTTAGTGGCTAACCAGCACAAAGTGCACTCGATGTTGAGTTATCACAGTACACTTTGTGCAACTGCCAATGAATGTCAGTGCAGTCACAACCTTTTGCCCTCAGAAAGCGGATTAATACACGCACTTCAAATTTGGACGCCACTGGCAGCTGCCAAAACATATTCACGACTGATTAGCAAGAGAACTAAAACTGCCATGTCGAAGCCGCTTCTGTACTTGCCGAGCACCTGATTCTCTGTGTTGTCACAAAGTTTCAACGAAATTTCTCTTTTACCGAGATTTTTACGGAGGTTTGCAACTAACTTTTTGACTGACCCTTGTATATATACCGGGTGTCTCAAAAATGACCGACGATTTGAAAAATCAATTAAAGAAAACCGGAAGGTGATAGAAATGTACGGTTTGCTGCATTCTGCTCAGGCAACCAGGGAATTTATTCTCACCAATTTTCAAAATTAGTTACAAAGTTCGCCAACAGATGGCGCTGCTGACTGGGGAAAAACTATAAAACAATGTTTTCAAAGGAAGAAGCATACGCAAAGTGGCATGGATTGACCTCCCTATTCGCCAGATTTGACACCTTGTGATTTTTTTCTTTGGGGGTACTTGAAAGACCAGGTGTATCGTCACAATCCACAAACTATAGATGAACTGGAACAATACATCTCTGTTGCTTGTCAGAACATTCAAACTGAAATGTTTGCACGGGAGTCTACGAATTTTGTCCTCAGACTGCACCACATTGTTGCTGCAAACAGTGGTTATTATGAAAACATTGTTTTATAGTTTTTCCCAGTCAGCAGCGCCATCTGTTGACGAACTTTGTAACTAATTTTGAAAATTGGTGAGAAAAATTCCTTGGTTACCTAAGCAGAATGCAGCAAACCGTACATTTCTATCACCTTCAGTTTTTATTTAATCCGTTTTATTTTATTAAAAATCAATTAAATATTGATTTTTCAAATCGTCGGCCATTTTTGGGACACCCGGTATATACATGTAATGAATGACTTTAGCTTTTGCACGTGTATTAGGGGAAAATCTAATCGGTTACTTTGGTTATCTTTAGATCAGAATTTGGATAAAGGAGCGATACTTTATTGAGATAAAATGGAAGGATTTCGAATAGGTGTTTAATGAATGAAAGTGAAATGATATTGTTTCATATATATGTATGTCAAAATTTTGACGCATTTTGGTACTTTTCTGTTTACCTGTTTACTGCTTGCCCAACCGATACAGACTGGGTTTGGCGCGCTGCCAAAATTATAACTCACGACGATGGATGGTTTTAACGTCTGAAATTTTGCTTTCCGGCAGGACCGTTATGGAGGAACGTAATCCTACGTTAAAACCAAACTCGAAATCTAAATGGATTCAAACGTTTATTTAAAAATGAGTGTGATTTTTAATTGAGGCAAACTTTCGACGATATTAAGACAAAAGAGGTTTATACTTGCTACATGCTACTCTCAATGCGTCATCAAGTTGAGAATCAGTAAGCCGATTTCTATATACGTACTTCTATATACGTACTTATTTCTATATACGTAATAAGTGTCTCGGGCCGCACATAAAATCTTGATGGGCCGCATAAGGCCCGCAGTCTGAGTACCCCTGGCCTAGAATAATAATAATAATAATAATAAATTTTTCCCCATAGCCAAACATGTGAACACCCTATCAGCTATTTAACTCAGCTTTAAAACTTTTATTGGCTGGTTCTTTGTTTCATAACTCTGTCCAATTTGTGTTGCTGACACCAAATTTCGATTTTTTTGCGAATGCATTAAGATTCCCTGTAAAACTATTTTTACCTTCATAATGATCATAATGCAGAGAAGATGCCCTTACCTTTTTTTTTTTTATTTGTCTGAGGACAAACGGAATGTAATAAAGATAAAATTAGAACCGCGATTTGCCTAGGGCGCAAGCATTTATGGTAATCAGATTTTTTTACAGTTTTTAATTTATCTAACACTTATTTCTTGATTAGTAAAAATTCATATGCATCTATCTTTCTTCAAGAACTCACAAAAAAAAATTTTGTTATTCAATAAAAGTTTCAACTTTGTAGAAAATAACATATATAAAAAAAGCATTAAAAATTTTTCAGAGGAAGGATATGCTGTTGGTGATATCTAAAATTAGTATAGATTTTTATGAAGAAAATGGAGTGCATTTTTAATTATTGAAAAAAATATTGTTTTTATGTAATTTCTTTCGAAAATTAATGTTATGCAAATGGATACTATTCCAAATCACAAAATATGCTTTAATTTATTTATAACTTCAAATCATTTTACTTTACAGACAAAGTTTTCTCATACTACGAGGTAAATGTTATGTAATTTTGGCTATATACATTTTCAGAAAACAATATGGTAATGTCAAGATCATGGCAATGCAGGTATTTTAAATTAATTGCGCAAGAGAAACGCTGGTATATCAGACTGTTGAACTTGCATTTTAAACTTATAAAGGATTGAGTTTGATTTTAACGTAGGAATACGTTTCTCCATAACGGTCCTCCGGAAAGCAAAATTTCAGACGCTAAAACTATCCGTCGTAGCTAGTTATAATTTTCGCAGCGCGCCAAACCGAATCTGTATCATTTGCGCAAGCAGTAAACAGTTTAACAGTAATGTACCAAAATGCGTCAAAATTTTGACATACATACATACATACATATATATATACAAAAGAAATAAGCAACGATAGGTAATCAATCCTACGTTAATAAACCGCGGTAGTTTCGTTAGAAGAGACTACCTGAATTTTTTTACTTATTTATGATGGATCTGAAGAAATAAAAAATACATTTTGTATCCAAATATAGAAATAAATGTACTAATTACTTTACGATCAGAAATAAATTTACTAAGTTTTAACATATTTTGTCCAATGAAAATCCTTAACAATATAAGAGAGCTTATATAACTTTATCATAAATATAAAGTAATATAATTTCATTTTATTTCTTTAACACAATAAAAAAAAATCTGAACCCCCAGTAGAAAAATCAAAAGTTACAGATCTTTGTCGGGAAAGATAAAATTTGATTTTGAAAAAATGACAAAACTTTAAGCAGAAAGAAACTAAGATAAATCATTTTCCTTATGCAAAATAGTTTTGAGAGTTCAAAATGCTTTAAAATAATTATTTTCTCTTCATATGTCACAATTGTTCATAAATCTTCAGATGAAAATGAAATCTTTGAGGTACTTTCAGTTCTATCAAAGATGTCTTTTCATAGAAAACAGTAGTATGAAGAGATGATTTTGCAACTTATAAAATTAAAGAAATAAATTCATTTCTTTAATTTCATACTACTGTTATTCACAGATAATCTAAAAGAAATGACTGGGAAATAAACTTGCATTTTTCTTCTCATTTTGTGTCTGAAATAATGCGTTTGAGAATTTTTTTTTCAAGGTTTGCCTTGTCGAATATCGTTTATTTGTATTACATAATCAAATAATTTTACTTTTGCAAATTATTGAAAAACGTATTGCTCGTCCAATTATTTTATAGGGCGTGATTATTTTGTGGTAGTACAATAATTATTATTTTAGAAAGGGGTAGTTGGGTGAGTTGTGTTTTAAATTATTTATTCTGTAACCCAAAGCTCTGGACGTGATTAGCAATTTATGAACAATTTTAAAACCAGTTTGATCTACCCATCAACTTCGATCATAATTAAACACACAGCAGATAAATAATACTGATTCAAGGTTTAAAACAAAAAAAACTTATTTATTTACACTATTTTTCTATATTTACATTTTCATCTCATCAATATTCAATTAATATGTTAGTTGATATGCTTATTATCAAATCACCAGCAAATGAAGTAGGGTTCTATCTAATTTAACTTCTTGATTCAGGGAGCGTAACACTAACTAAACAAAATTCTAAAATCTCCTATCACAAAATATACTATATTTTCAATCACGTAAACCCGCACTAACCATCATAAGCAAACGTGGGATCTGAACTGAACTAAACAAAAACAAAGAGAAAGCACACACGTCCTTTAGTTGAGGGAATCACTGGGGTTAGCTGTCGAATCAGCTCTCTAGTCGGGGGCTCTCCCGTAAAATTTGATGCGGCACTGTAGACTCAAGTCGAAAGATGGGGCACTGTAGTCTTTTTTTTCAAATGATGGGGCACTGTAGTCTCCTTTTCAAATGATGGGGCACTCTAGTCTCTTTCTCTGCTGCACGTCTTTATCTTGTATCCGGGAAAATATTCCGGTCTCCACGCCACACAGACTTTCTTTCTCGGGAAGGATCCACCGAGTTTCTACTTATAAATCTCCTTCGTTTTATTTTTTTTGCTACCCGAAATAGGTACTAGCTACGGGAAGATTCGACCGAGCTTTGGGCAGTCAAACAGGGATAGATTTTCTTCAGCCGACCCAGGATGCGGCCTCCTGGACTCCGACTGACTTTTTTTCGATTTTCCAAACTCACTTCAAATTTTTTAAATCTCTTAACGTTCCCGCTTCCGGAACGATTCCTTCAGCCATTCAGGAAACTCACATCTTTTTATTTGCCGAGTCTCTACACTTAAAAACCTCTCATTCGCTGACCTCTTACTTATCCCAAAACGTCCCTCTTACGTAATGTTACAAACAGCTGATGACCACCCGCAAAACACCGCCAAACCTCGTGGTCTACTAACGAAACCCTCTATCAATCACCCACAAAGAGTCATTGTTACATAACGTCACAATTGGTGCCATCCCCCGCTTATCTGCGTCTAGAATCTCAGACCCCACATACGCTAGGCTCCGTAAATTGGCTAACGTCACCGACAAACGCTTTGCCCTATAGTCACGTCGGCATCAAAAGACTTTCCCAACCTTAACCACAAAAATGAAATTAAGCAAGCTTTCGAACCTTTTAGTTTGTCTTAAAATATTAATTTTAATTTTTGAAAGCTCTTCATTACAATAATCAAATAATTTTATTTTCGCAAATTATTGAAAAACATTTTTACTTTTAACCCAGTTTGAAAACAGATTTAACATTTTAAAATTTTTAAGTTATATGTTTCTCCTAAAGAATAAAATATAATAAGTTTGATATCTAATCATACGCATTACCTTTTAAAAATGGTTAAGGGTTAACAAAGGGTAACAAAACCTGGTTAGGGTTTAGCTACCCTTTGTTCACACTTTACCGTTATTAAATATGGTATCCTTAACTGTAATAAAATAATTTACTTTACTGTCATTATTAATGGGGGTTAATAACGCTTACACCAATGAGTAGGACTCAGTTAACTTAAAAATATATAAAGCATATTTTTAAGATAAATGACAGAAAAAATAGATATAATTTAAAACAAAAATTTTCAGAATTCACATTAATTTTCTGTTTTTCTTAGAAACTTGAATAAAAATCCTATGTCCATAAAAGTATATTTCGATTTGGATGATGCTACTTCAGTGCAAATTACCATCCGTCATTCTGTTTCAGAAGATGCAAAATAATAGTTTAACCCGCGGAAAAGTTTAATTTTTTGCGTGTAGGTTTAAAAATAACAGGAAAAAAATGTTTGAAATACAAAGTATTGAAATACAAAATTTTCATCTTCCATCTACATTTTTGCGTCATATTTTTTCGCAAAAATTCCATGTTAGAAAAGATTAATGAAGATTTTTTTTTTACAATTTTCCACACCCACGTTCTCCGAACATCTAAGGAAAAGCTTAAAACTCTACATTGCGTATTTCATGCTTTCTAAGCATATTTATTACATTGCAACAAAGTAACAGTTTGTATCCAGATATCCGAGCGTCTTTCAACCACATATAAATACACTAGCTGAAAACCTGCTCTTCGCTATGGAGTACATTTAAATTAAATACAACGATCAATGTATACAATTAATGCCAACAAAAAAAATATATATATTTATTATAAATGCGACGATCAATGTATACAATTAATGTAATATATATATATATATATATATATATATATATATATATATATATATATATATATATATATATATATATATATATATATATATATATATATATATATATATATATATATATATATATATATATATATATATATATATATATATATACAGGGTGTCCCAAAAGTCTCTGTACAACTTTAAAAATTTATTACAGAAAAAATAATTGGCCTACAGCAAAAATAATTACAACAGTACATAGAGTAACGTAAAAAGTTTTTTTCTACTACCTCAGTATACTCCTACATGAGATCCTTTCGTAACACGAAGAATATCAATTCTATATTCCAATTCCATCCACGAACGTTTCAGCATGCTAACATCAACAGCACTTACAGCTGTTTGGATCTTTTGTTTGAATTCCACGAGACTGTTCACTTTTGTTTGGTACACGGTATCTTTTACATAACCCCAATAGAAAAAGTCCAGTAGAGTGATGTCAGGAGACCGGGGAGGCCATGCTATGGGGCCATCCCTGCCAATCCAACGCTGTGGAAATGAATTATTCATCGAAACAAAATTGTGAGACATCACGAACAATTTTGTTTCGATAAACCACTCATCACATTGCGCTTTCTTCACGGGATCAACCATTTTGAATGAATAAGTTTTTGCCAAAATTATTTTACATGTGCATGCAGCGCCATCTATGAACAGAAAAAAAACTTTTTAAGTTACTATATGTACTGCTGTAATTATTTTTGATGTAGGCCAATTATTTTTCTGTAATAAATTTTTAAAGTTGTACAGAGACTTTTGGGACACCCTGTATATTTATAAAAAAATCGTAAGGGATATTTATTTTTTTTGGATAATATCCAATCGAATAATTAATATTCTTTTTTACTACATTTAAGATCTTCAGAATTCAAAATAAGGATATTTTGGCAGAATAATGACTGCTTTTCAAATTTTTTTTCAAAAATTTTAACATTATTGAAAATTCTCCATACGCATTCTATATCATTTATATACCTTAAAATTTTTAATGTAAGTTTAAGATATTAATATAAACATGATTATGCAGGGATTTTTTCCTTGTAGGAATCTAAAGTATTAAATGATTTCTTTTTATATTCTGGCGGTGATTTTTTATGTGTTTGCATGCTTTTACTTTATTTCATGGTATGAAAAATATTTGAGGTTTTAAAGAATGATGCACGGTTTTATAACAAACACATCAATTAACAATCCTGAGAAATTTGGAAGAAATCAGAATAAAATGAATGAGTATGGAGCATTTTGAATAATTCAAGCGTTTTTGAATAATTTTTTAAAAACAGGTCTTCTACAAAAAATTTATTTGTGAATTCTAAGTGACTTCAATATATTAAAAAATAATATTAATTATACCCATGTGGTATATCGAGTAAAATATAGAAAATTTAAAATACCGAGATTGAAGGTCCCTCGTCTCCTTAATATATACAAGAGAAATATTTGTTATATCCTTAAGATATTAATTTCAGAGCCCCCCACCCACATCGCATTTAGTCTAAACATATAACACTATATAAAAACTCTTATATAATGAATTTGTATACGTCACGATATGGCGCCTATGCTAGGCAAAGGTTGTTTTTGGTATTTTGTTTCATGTGTGCATTGGAGGACGTCGATGGTGTAGGATGACATTGCATCATTCTTTAATAAAGACTTGCATTATTGATTAAAAATTGTATATTTTCTTTGTCCTCCTCAACAGACTTGATCCCATATATATAAATATAAATATGCATATAAAAATAAATAAATATATATACAATGAAGCTTCTCTGTGGCGGCCAGTAATGGTTCAGAAAAAAGTGGCCCGTTTGAGGGGTGGCCGTCGTAAAGAGGTTTCTTCCATAACATTGGCTCTATGGAGTTTTGAATCGATTCTGAACAAAATATGGTCATTTAGAAGGGTAGCTGGCTACAGAAGTGTCACTGTATATATATATATATATATATATATATATATATATATATATATATATATATATATATATATATATACTCAGACATATGCTGTATGGCACCCCAAGCCCATGATCAAAAAAGCGGAGATGGGCACCACCGGCCTTGGACCACAGCGGACTGTTGCGCCATTAGTTTATTCTCTCTCTCTCTCTCTCTCTCTCTATATATATATATATATATATATATATATATATATATACTCAGACATATGCTGTATGGCATCCCAAGCCCATGATCAAAAAAGCGGAGATGGGCACCACCGGCCTTGGACCACAGCGGACTGTTGCGCTATTAGTTTATTCTCTCTCTCTCTCTCTCTCTCTCTCTCTCTCTCTCTCTCTCTCTATATATATATATATATATATATATATATATATATATATATATATATATATATATATATATTGTAACATTCCGTGCTTGGTGTCAAAGCCGACACGCTAGGTAGCGTCACACCGGTTATGTATAGTGATAAACAACTTACTAATAAGAACTTGTTACACTGATATCAATTTATTAGGGATTCTGGATTAAAATACTTCACGATTAGGTCGTGTTCTGGAACATCAATTTACATTAATAATGTCCGTTGAAGTCTGCGATGCACGTTAAAGATTGCCCGTTCAGCTGGCTGGATGCTCTGTCGCTACGGATCGTAGATCGGGCAATAAAGCTCTAATTGCAGAAGTCTCAGTTGCTAGGAACGGATTCCACTCGTCGGAACAGGCTGGAATGAGGCGAACTCGAACTCCAAACGCAATTTTATCTAATTATCACAGAGTAGTGGACGGCTCGTCCCACACTCTCACCAAATTAGCTAGCTGCTTCGAAAATAGGAAAGATCAAGCTTAGATCTCCAAACGACCCTTCTCAGCGAGAAAAAGGTCTTCTTCACGCAGAGGGCTGAGCCTCCAAAAAATATCAAAGTCACTAAAATTGAATGGAGCTAGGAGATCAGCTATCACTACTAACTCTGGCTTCTAATCTCTCGTCTCAAATCTCCTGCCTCCGCTTTTAAAACTGTTTTCCCTGGCGGGGTCTTTAACATCCCCACTCCTTGAATCTGGGCTCTGATAGGCCCTTGGCCCTGGCCCGTGTGCAAAACGATACTTGTTCTTTATATCGTAATCGCTGGTTGGGTCATTAAGGCGTCTCATCAGGGGGATGGTCTGCCTTTGTTAGTCTTTTGTGTTATAGTGTCTTCGCTCTAGACCTTGGGGCGCCTCGGTATTGTAAGTCGCTCCTCGCCTGCGAGTCGAAAAGCTGACCCTTTTGTAAGCCACCCCTCGGCAGGGGAAAACTATTGCATCTTCGCAGTCCGCCAATGGCTTACTCTGTTTCAAGCCGAGGTTAATAAATTTCCTGGGCCATGAGGAGGGGAAGTGCCACAATATATATATATATATGTATGTATATATATGTATATATATGTATATATATGTATATGTATGTATGTATATGTATGTTATATATATATGTAATATCTTAAATATTATGCCCTCCATTCTCGCATTTAAATTCCCTTTCCTAAATCCAATCTCCAGTAATATTAATTTATCGATTTAAAACCCTTAGCCACAGAACTTTCCATGAATCGCATGCCTTTGTATTTCTACACGTGTACATCTCCGCATTCAGGAGTGGGTTAGCATCGCGAGCCCCTAAATCTGTTGTCCCTACAAATAATAGTCACACGTTCCTCTCGCCCTCTCGCATTTAATGTTGAAAGGTGATATTTTTCCGAGCCGTTCTTCTGAAATGAATGGATCAATTTTTGTCGCTCTAATAAACGATCCGGCCACACTGCTGCTGAATTTAATTTTATCCCTTTCAGGTTGAGAGGTTGAATCTAGCTCCAGCCATGTAAATATGAGCTAGTTTTCCCTTTCAGGTTATATTTTAAGGACATGTTGTAATGGGTATATTACTTACACACACACACATTTATATATATATATATACAGTGTTTCCCGTATGTGTCGTTTATTCCACCCAGTCCGACTATCATAGTTCTTTGTTATGTTCCCGCATCTGAAGTTTTCCCAAATTTATCGTTTAGTTCAGTCGGTCCCTTGAAAAACGATTGATCGAAACCCCACTGTATATATAAATATATATTATAATTATCAGTTAGAAAAACATCTATTCTACGTGGGCAGTAATGCTTCCATCGAAAACGTATGAAAGGCTTCGAATGTAATTTTACCTATTCCATACCCCATGCATCCTTATTTTGCTTCTCCAACATCCCCAAAGAAATTATTCTAACATATTCCTCAAAGAAATTATTCTTCCAACAAAAATAGCTGGCATTTAGCCTTTCATATTAGTTTCATTAACTCTTCTATGTTGATTCCACCGCCATATTCAATTTTCTCATTCAAATTGTAAAAGGTTTAATAAATATCTAATAAATTTTATAAAAGCATCTCTCTCTCTCTTTCTCTGTCTATCCCTCGCTCTGTTGGAAATTCCACACTTGATCTCGTTTAATGCTGTTTTGAGTGAGAAGCGGAAACTATTGAGTAGGTTCCTGAAGTGTTAAAGGGAAAAGGTTTGACATGCTTCATTGTATAAAATGAAAATTAATACAGAGTTTCTATTAGCGCGGCATAAATAGCTGTCATCGAAATTAGAATCATGTGTATTAAACGCTTATAACACTTTGGGAATGTTGAATTATTTAAAAATAATGGGGAATTTGGTATACAAAAAATGGGGATTTTGGTTATAATCAAGAATAAATTAATCGAATCAAATAAATTTATGTCGAACTGTTAGGATAATAACAACTTTTTTCATTACAGTATTAACTACAAAAAGTTTTAAATATATATATGTGTGTGTGGGATGGAGTTAGCACTCCCTCCTTTAGAATTGAATTATCAAGCGTTAATCATTTTAAATATTTAATGAGACGAGACAATCTTTACATGACCGGACTAACACTTAGTGTGAAAAAAAAACACAAAAGCATCAACAGAGCTATTCTGCTCAACATTGGAAGCTTGCGGAATAACACATCCGCTTAGAGTCCTTCGTGCCGCAGTAGTGAGGAGTGGAAGTTGAAGTTATGTCCACTGGTGTTGCTAACGCAAACTCACACACACACACATACACACACACACACACATATATATATATATATATATATATATATATATATTATTTATATATTATATATATATATATATATATATTATTTATATATTATATATATATATATATTATTTATATATTATATATATATATATATATTATTTATATATTATATATATATATTATATATATGCATATATTTTATATATATACTAGCTGAAGTACCCGGCATTGCCCGGGATTTTAACAATATTTGTTAACCAAAATCAACACAGTATAAATAACATAGAAAAAGTATATGTGAAATGTTATACACATCTCAGAATCCAGGAATTTCAGCCTTTCATCATTGAAGCACTAAAATCTGAAAAGTAAAAATGTCAAATTGTCTAATGTTTGCTAACCAAAATTAATTTAAAACTAAACACGTTATAAATAACATAGGAAAAAACATGTGAAATCTTATACACATGAATAAAATGAAAACCCAATAAAAAATATATAAAATTATAATAAACTCCTCAAAATTCAGCTAGATTTAGCCTTTTATCATTTGGGCAAAAAAAGAAGCTGAAATTACAGGTTTAGCTTAAATTTCCAATAGAACCATGATATGACTCTAGCGTTGCCTCTTAAAAAATGAAGTGTTTGATTGAGGGCTGCAAACCATTCAACTCCTCTCCACATTAAACTCCTATAAACATCCTCTACATATTAAATTCCTTTTCTCTCCATAATAAACTCCTCAGAATTTTGGTAGATTCAGTCTTTCATCATAGTACCACTAAAACATGAAACATCCTCTCCAGAAATATAAATTTATTAATTACAATAATTAAACTCACGCAAATGTATGAATTACATAAGTTTTTTAACCAACATTTGAATAATTCGTAAATGAAAAAGCATATGAAAATAAAGATAATAAGAACTTCCGGAATCGAAATTAATTACCCTTAATTTTTAATTAATAAAAACCAACATAATATGAATAAAAACAATAGTTGTTTAAAAGCATATGAAAATAAAGCTATTATAAAGATAATAATAAAAAAAGCATATGAAAATAATGTCGCGTATACAGTTAACTTTATGATATAAAGATATTAATAATAATATAAACCGCGTGCATAAAATATTTAGCTTTTCAAGCGAAATAAATTAATTTTTAGAAAAAAACTACTTTTAATCGAGAAATTAAATACATTGCACAAAATTTTGATTTTACCAACTTTCTACCCTACAATTTACACCCTACTTCTTTTAAATAGGGTGTAAATATAAAGTTTTAACAGCGAATTGAATGCCAGTTAAAAATTATTGTTGTTTAAAATCATATGAAAATTACGCTATTATAAAGATAAAAAAAAGCATAGGAAAATAATGCGTGCGCATGAAGTTAACGTTACGGTATAAAGATAGTAATAATAATATATATATATAAAACAGTTCCGTAACTAACTGACTGACTGACTGATTGACTGACTGACATACAACGTACAGACCAAACCGCGGGAAATAAAAGGGCTGAAATTTTGCATGGCGATTCTTCTTATAGTGTAGGAGTGCGCTAAGAAAGATTTTTGAAAAATTCTTAGATTTTTTAAAAATTAAATTTAAAATTAAATTAAATTAAATTTTTTAAAATTAATTTTTGAGTTGTTTTAGTAACTTTTTTTAAGTTTGCATTTAAAATAATAATAATTTGAGGGTTATAAAATTTATATCACGAAAGAGATCATAAAAATTCCTTTAATATGAAATCTTTTTCGAATCTTTACCTCCATTTTATGATTTTTGGTGAATTTTTAAAGATTAATTTTTAGAATTTAACCTTTTACATGCCACACTATGATCAAGGAATAAAGTACCATATTTTGCTGCGTAACTTTGGTCTATAACTTCCAGGAAGTCGGTCCAACAGGTGTACTCCACTCATTCCTTTATTATATAATTTTATAATGTAAGGTTAAGGAAAATCAACTTTTATTTTAGCTCGGACATATCTTTTTGCTCTTCCTAATGGTTCGTGAGTGATAAAATTTGATGCAATAGTTACAACAAAACTATCGTTCCAATGGCACATATAAACTTCTCCATCGCATCGGTAATCAAACTCTCCACGTTGAAATTTCGATATTTCTTTTGCTGTTTTAAGAGAACATTGTCCCGTTCTGGAATCTCGCACTGTGCCGATTGCCTTAAAGCCTTTGTTAGATAAATCTGTCAGCAGACTGTACAATGTAAAAAAAGTTATCGAAAAATATTTTGCGTTTCTCTGGATTGTCAATAAAAGATAATAGTTCGGAGACAACTTTTGGTCCAAGTGGCAAATTTTCATTTTTCGAACTTTTTCCACCGTAGATAGACATAGCATAAGGATAACCATTTGCTGAGCAGATCATCCAAACTTTGAAACCAAAGCGAATCGGCTTTCCACGTATGAACACCTTAGCCGAACGATGTCCATAACACGGAACCATGGATTCATCGATACTCATATTTTCATGAAAAAATCCAAATTGACGAAAATTTTTTCCAACCTCTTTATAAAAGGGAGAAATTTTTCCTAATTTATCGCCTGGTTCCAATTTACTATTATCAACAATGTGGAAATACTTTTTTAACATCCGAAATTTATTTCTGGGCATTGTATTGTTAACAATTAGGATATGCAAATCTTCCTGAGAGCTCCAATATGTATTTTCATCAGATACTGAGTGGTAGCCACTAAACAACAGTAATCCAAGAAACTGCCGAATGTCATTTGCGTCGACATATAAAGAGTCTCCTTTTTGTAGGGCATACAGCTTTGTAAGTTCGGCTGAATTTTCTAAGTAATCAGACGGCAGAATCACTGATTGACGGCAGAATCACTGATCACGTGTGATATCACTGTATATCGTTACATGCCAATGTTCCTTTTTTGGAACATTACATTTTTACGCAGTCTTGAGGAAATATTTCTTGTTATTATTTTAATTCATTTTATTAACTCGTTAAACTTGTCCTTTGCAAGTACGATGGGGAAATTTTTGGGTGGATTTGAAGTTTTAGGAATTTTATAGAATATTTTTTCTTACGTACTGTAAAAATTGTGAAAAAAGCTGATTTTTAGAAATTTTTCTATGCTAAAATATTCATATTTGAAAAAAAAAATGTCAAAAAATCAATCATGCCTTCTATAATATACGGTAATTTTTTCAAACTGACAGATATCACAGTTTATTTTTAAAAAAAATATTAAACATGGTGTTCCAAAAAAGGAACATTGGCATGTAAAAGGTTAATTTATTAAACGCTGATCACGTGATTTCTTTTTCTGTTACTTTAAATAAATTTATCTTCACATAACAACGAAATAAGCAAAAAATGCTTTTTTTCTTGCTAATGCGACAGACGATTGGACATTATTAAAAAAAAAATTAAAATAATGTAAAAGATATGTTCCTCAAACTGTACTACATTAACTGTACTATATTCTTTAGTATGTCCTATGAGATTTAATTTGAATATATTCTTCTACATTATTTTTTCTATAAAAATATCCCTTACGATTTTTTTATTAATATATTTTTTGTTTTTTTACATCAATCGTATACATTGATCGTCGTATTATATATATATATATATATATATATATATATATATATATATATATATATATATATATATATATATATATATATATATATATATATATACAGTAACCACCGCTTATAGTGATCACTGGTTATAAGAATCAATATCGCGAAAACAAAAACAAATGTATTATTTCCATGTTAAAATTTTCGCTTTAATGAATCAACCCACCGGTTTTAAGAATCACTCTTCCCTTCCTTTCATTTTTCCAAAAAAGCCACTTAAACCCTCAAAAGGCACGAAGTTCTTTCTTTTTATTTTTTAAAGAAAGATTGATAAGATGGGATGGAATATAGTCATAAAATTCACCCCTTTCTTTGTTAGACATAACATAATAGTTTCCCCTTAAACACTTTAGCACAACACTGTCTTATTAGCTTGAACCGGGGGCATCTTTACCCGTCCGGGTCCGATTTCACTTTCCTCCACTGACAAACAAAAATAGGAACTCTTTTTTTCCCACATCCTGGTTGCGGCTTTCTGGACCCTGAAACACATAAATATTCGGCGAAGTGTCTACTATCGCTTAGGCAAATGTGACATTAGTAGATTCAGCACGTTATCAAACCGTGAAACGTAAGCTAGAAGGTGAATCTTCGTCTGAGACGATTAGTATTGAAAGAGGTATAAACAGCCTTCTGAAAACTTCATTACGTCAAACTACCGTAGAAAACTTTTTCTTGCTCCCTTCCTGTATTTGAAATGTTAAAACTATTAAGCAAGTAAGTGGTAACAAATATTGGATTTTTTTCTTCTCTTACTATAATCATGTGTATCTACTTATAGGTCTAGAAATTAAGTTTAAAAATAATTTTAATAAAAGATAATTAACGTAAATTAAAGAGTATTTTATGGTAAATTACCTAACATATGTATATATAGGTGTGTGTGTATGCCTGACCAAAAACCTAAATTTCGGATATAAGAATCAACCGCTTATAAGAATCAAAAACAGTAATAACAAACGTGATTCTTATAAGCGGAAATCACTGTATATATATATATATATATATTGGCATTAATTGCATACACTGACATTGTATTTAATTTGAATGTACCGTTCGTTTAGGAACACCTCCTAAACGAACGTTTAGGAGGTGTTGGTTTATGGAGTACTAAAAGTTTAAAATAGTGGCACCAACTATTGCACATCTGTGAATCGAGAGTCGCATCCTTCAAAATTTGTTGGTTATCCTAATTGTTAGCAATACAATGCCCAGAAATAAATTATTGATGAATGTTTGTTAACCAAAATCAATTTTATAACTAAACACAGTATAAATAACATAGAAAAGATTTAGCCTTTATCATTGGGGCAAAAAATCCTGGAAAGTAAAACATAAAATATATAAATTTATAATAAACCTACCAAAATCCATTAAAAACTAAACACAGTATAAATAACATAGAAAAAAAACATACAAAATGTTATACACATTAATAATATGAAAACCAATTAAAAATATATAAATGTATAATAAACTCCTCAGATTTCAGCTATATTCGGTCTTTCATCATAAAAAAGCTGAAAAAAAATAAAATAAAAATAATAAAATAAAATAAAAATAATAATTTAAAAAATAATAAAATAAAATAAAGATAATAATTAAAAAAATAAGAAAATAAAAACTGAAATAAAAAAGCCTTCATAAAAAAGCTGAAAATACAGGTTTAGCAAAATTTGAACGATCCCATACTCGAACCCGAGTCTTACGGGGTACCAAATGAACCGTTATAACGAATACGTCACGATTATACACAACACTGTTGAGTAAAGTAAAAAATATACGCAATGAGTTTTTTGGAAAGTTGCTATGGGTTGGTGAATATACATACATTTATGGAGTAAGAGGAGTTTTAAGTGAGAAATAAGTTAGCAGGATAGAAGCTTAGTCTTTAACTCTTCAATAGACACAAAGACATAAGCTAGGGGGATTGCAGTAGCGATTAAAAAAGATCGTGACACTTAGGGTGGTTGATTCGAATTTTCCATCGCGTGTGAGAGTGTCAATATGCCGTTCGATCCGATTTATTTTAGAGTATAAAATCTGACTTGAAAGATTATTATTTTCATTTCTTATTCTGGTTTAATATATGACTTGAAACTTTTTGATTTTATTAATTTTTATCTTTTCGCTCGCTGTTTGCCAGCTAACCCTAACGTGGACGCCATATTCAGAGGGTTGATTCCACAAAGTGTAACAGCTTACAAATTGTTGGTTTTTTATTAATTAAAAATCAACGGTAATTAATTTCGATTTTTGAAGTTCTTCAGACCCTCGGCTGTTTTTAAAGACGCCTGTATGTAAAATTTCACGATCGTTGCTCCTAAACTGTGGATATATATAAAGTAGTGGACGATGAAAAATTTTAGTCATACTATAATACGACAAGAAATCAATCCTGCGAGTAGAAAGAGGGATTCTAATAAGTGCGGGTATTAGGACCCTTCATATTTTTTTTCAATTTCTTCTGCTTAATGGGGTGCAAATCTTACTGTGACAATCATGAATTATTACATCAGTTAAAGGTCAAGATTCCATTTCTCTGCTCTCACTCCCAGACTGAAAGCATTTATGATCATCAATAGCCGTTTTATAAAGCAGAACTATGCTATTGCAAACACATTGCCTGACATTTTATGAATGCGTTTGAAATCAACTGTCAACCTATGACTTGAAACGGAATCTCTTGCGTGCTAAAGAGTGGAGTATGGCAGCTGCACATCTGGATACGTTCACATTCTTCCTCAGATGAATATCTCATGCTCTCCCATCCCTGAGACTAAATTATCATTTAGTTTACATATATTATTTCCCGGACCCTGTTTCGTCAACCAATCAGATTGCGGGACTCATTTTGCTCTCGACCAGTAGTTAAGCTTGATCTTTCTTAACCTCTGTAATACAAATTAATCGAATATCTCGATTAATCATATATCATATGATTAATCGAGATATGATCATATTGCTTCCTTTTTCGGCCTGTTTTCAAGCACGGGTTGCTTGATAGTTCTTTCCCATCCCGGGTTTGATCCCAGCGTTTAACATCTTTGCTGCACGCGGTCCTCTGTGGCTCGTCTTCAACTTTTGAGAGTTTAATCTTTATATTTTGCTTTTTATTTTATCTTTTATTGGAACATTTTATTTTGACAAGTCTTGCTAATTTAATTTTTGTGTGTTAACTATAACTTACTAGATTCTAATGTTTTTATTTTTATTTTTGTAACTTCTTTAATTAATTTTGTAACTTAACTTTACCCTTTCTTTTAACTTAATTCATTTCTTCTTGGACTATGCGTGAAAGGCTTCAGTGCTTCCCATATCCATACCGAGGGTAAAGGGCTTTCTTATCCCTATTTGGAACCTCACGAAAACTTTATGTCCATGTCCACATATATTATTTCATGTTATATTGGAAAGTACCACGCAGAACTGCTTCATTCTATGGTACAAATGAATAATTATTAACTTGAAACTGGTGATTGCCTTTATTCTTTTAACAAATATCAAGGGTATTTAATTAATTACGTTTTCGTATTCTCTGATATGCCCATGACTTAAAAATATAGAGAGAAATGACTGATTTAGTGATAATATACTGGGAATCTTTCATATAGGTTTTCATAACCACTAACAGAGAAATATAGACAGAGAACGACAAAAAGAAATTTAATAAATCAAATTTTTGAGGGAACTGGCGATGGAAACGTGGAAGAAAAAATTCCAAGATATTTATCAGTGTTAGTTCTAGAAAACATCATTTATATTACTTTAAGATAAAATTTGTTTCGATGACTGAATTAAAGTGAATTGGAATGAGATTTTAAGAAAAAACTCTATATCTGGATCAAATAAATTTTAAGGAAGGCGGTGTCATTATAAAAAATAATAATTCTTACTAAGAAAATAAATGCAAAAATTCTAAAAATATCCTCACTAAATGCATAATGCCATAAAATGCTTTTTTTTTACATTTCTTAAACATTTCATTGTAGAAGACAAATTATAAAATTTGTTTTTTTCCCCATGACACGCTCCATATTCTAATTAAACATTAAAAATAGATATACAGTTCAAAATGGCAACAGTTTATTCAACATTGTTGCGTGTTTACATTTATTTGAGAAACTAGCTGAAAACCCGTACTTCGCTACGGAGAACATTCAAATTAAATACAACGGTCAACGTATGCAATATATATATATATATATATATATATATATATATATATAATAAATAAAACGATCAATGTATGCAATTGATGTAAAAAAACGAAAAATATATATTTATAAAAAATCGTCGCGGATATTTTTATAGACAAAATAATGTAGAAGAAAATATTCAAATTAAATTTAATAGAACATACTAAAGAATATAGTACAGTTTATATAGTACAGTTTGAGGAACATTTCTTTTACTATATTTTAATATTTTTTTGGATAATGTCCAATCATCTGCCGCATTAGAGCGAAAAAAAATATTTTTTTGTCTATTTCATTGTTATGCATGTGACGCAAAATTAGTTTAAGGTATCAGAAAAAGAAAAGAAACCACGTCATCAGCATTTAATAAATTAAATTCTAAAAATTAATCTTTAAAAATTCACCAAAAATCAGAAAATAGAGGTAAAGATTTCATTTTAAAGGAATTTTTACGATCTTTCTCGTGATATAAATTTTATAATCCCCGAATTATTATTTTTAATACTAACTCTAAAGAATATTACAAAAACAGCTTAAAAATTAAATTTAAAAAAATCTAAGAAGAATTTTTTCAAAAATCTCTCTTAGTGCACTTCTACATTATGAGAAGAATCGCCATGCAACATTTCAGCCCTTTAGGTCCAGCGGTTTGGTTTGTGCGTTATACGTCAGTCAGTCAGTTACAGAACTGTTTTATATCTATAGATTGCTGACTACTCTTCACGCTCATAAATTGTATTATTTTATCAAAATTAATGTATTTTGTGTTGCTACAAAAATAAAATGGCAATACTAAATTCTTTGTTTTATTATAATAGGAAAAATTTTGATGGCTTCTAAAACTAATATTCATTAACTGACTGATCATTCTAAAACTCGAAAAACATTAGTTCTACATTAAATGTATCATCATCAGAAGTAGGGAATGTTTGATTCTTTTCACATTATTTTCCGATGGCGAGTAAATAAAAATGCAAGTTTACACCGTTTGGGAATGTTCCAGAGGTCAGCTCTATAATATCTCATGTCAGTGCCAACTACGAGTGACGTTTTATACAGCTCAGTAGCCAAGGAAAAATTTTTGACGGTATGTGAAATTTCTCCGTAAAGAGCTAAGCTTCGGATTCCGAAAGCGAATGAGTAAAAAATATTTTTAATACCCTTGATGAAGATATCTGTCATTAATTCAACTTATAAAATAAATTTATTTGATAATTTTTAAAAGAAAAAGTATTAGGTTGATGTGAATTGACATTTAGTTTTCTACTCGCAGTTTTATTGATTATTAAAATAACTTTTTAAGAAAAGCGGAAAAGGTTCTAGAGAAAATCGGTCTTGAAACTTTATCAAATAGATGACAGTCTCATTCTTTTAATGTATATGGAATGCGCAATTATTATTACATATGTCTGTCTGTCTCTCTCTCTCTCTCTATATATATATATATATATATATATATATATAAAATATATATAAAGCAGTATAAAGATGAAAAGCAGAACAGAATAAAAAATTTTAATAATCGTGAAGAATTTTGAATATTTCAAGTAAATATAGCAAGATACACATTTTTTTTACAAAATTAACTATAGTTTATGATTTATTTTTTTTTAAAATCTTATAATTTGATTTTTTTCCATCGAATCACGGATATATTTTGCCCTAGTAATCGACTAAAAAACATAACTGATGAACTTCCCGTTAACGATGCAAACTTATTTATAGGGATTATTTCACTCTTATAGATAAACAGATAAATTCTTGCAGATAAATCTAATAGATAATAAATTAAAAACTTCTTCACTCTTATATCATTATCTTCATCTAGGGTGCTGAACTCCCACAAGTTGGGATTCTAAAAGGGAAGGCAGTGAAAACAAGAAGAAATGCTAATCCTCATGTGTTCATTTCTAATGGAAAACGTGTAGAAAATGATTAGAAACCCCCACTGAAATAAATTCTTTACAAAGATTTGCAAAAATTCCCACCAATTAATTTGAAGTAGCCAGTTGTTGGAAATTTAAACTACAATAAAGTGACAAATCAAAGTTAACTTCTGATCGCCTCGAGCGAACAACCGAGAATAGGCGAACAAAAATATAGAACAACGGCTGGGAAATTTTAACTTACTTGGACAATTACACGCCACTAAACACCCTATCGTCAAATTAGGATCTCTAAACCCTATAATTATTCCCACATGTGGCATTCGATCTTCCTATTACACTCTAGCGTCACATTGACACCCTAGCAGACTGGCAATAGTAAAACGTCTTCGGGAACATATTTCCTTTTATAAATATTTGTATTTCAACTTGATCTCCCCCAAGTCGATCCTAAATATCAAAAACTCACCTTCACACTTTATCTCACAATTTTCTCTTATTTAGTGAAACGTTTCATGCTGACGTCATCCTTTCTGCTTTGAATCTGACGGTGCTCAAATAAAATATGTTTCGTGAATAGAAAATAATGGCATAGTAGGTCGTAACTTTCCTTAGACGTATGTACCTGATTAGCATAAGATAGTAAATCCGTCAATTTAGGTTTATCTTACCAGTGTCTGTGTTTAAAAAAGTTATTTTTTTCATTTTATGTAAGTATATATATATATATATATACATATATATATATATATATATATATATATATGTATATATATATATATATGTATATATATATATATATATATATATATATATATATATATATATATATATATATATATATATATATATACAGTTGGCTCTCTGTTTAACGACTTTCAAGGGACCGTGAAAAATCGTCTTTAAATAGAGATCACCCTTAAACAGAATATGTGAAAAAAATAACATTTCCCTTCAAATTTTACAGGCTTAGGACTGTCATTATATTTCTCAATATATATTGGCGTGCTTAAAAGTGTTATGTTCATTATCATTGTTATTTCATTCACAAAAAGTTTCTTTTAAAATTACATTGAAAAAAAGAGTACAAAAAATACAATAAATTAGGTTTTAAAAAAGTTAAAAAGTGTTAATTGCTTCATTTTTCGCCTTGTTTTCGTTATTCTCTTTTCCAGATTTTCTAAAATGTTAAATGTGTCATCTTCCATATTCGATGAAATATAGCGTAAGAGAACATCTAGAACAGAAGTTGCATCTGTATAAGACGGTGGCAGTGTCTCGTTTTCCGTGTCTTCACCTTCTTTGTCTGACACTGTGTTTTCGTTTACTATACCTTCATAAATTAATTCTACATTTCTGTAATCTGTTGTTAAAAAAGATTCATCACAATTGTAGAAATCTTGAATTTAAACATCCTCATCTTCAACAAGACTTCTCCATTCTTCAGGAGTAATGTCATCTTCGTTGACTTCTACATCCGAACTCTGCAGTTCCACTACAAGTTCTTTGTGAATTCCAGCAATGCGAAAGCAGTTTTTTTTTATTGTGGATGAAGAAACTTTATCATATGCATTGGTTCCAAGATCGTAAATTTTCTAATTTTCATACTGTCAGCCGAATTGTTTATTAATTTCCTAATTTAAGACTTTCTGTAGTATGCTTTCACACTGCGAATGACACCCAGGTATAATGGCTGCAACTTGCTAGTGAATTAGCTGGTAAGAAATGAATCGTCAAATTTGTAATTCCAGGGATATTTGGAGTATGTGCAGTGCAACGGTCGATTAAAAGTAAAACTCTTTTCTTGATGCATTTTTGCATCAAATTTTCTAATCCAGTTAATACAAATTTGTGATGTCATACACGCTTTATTGTTATTCCGGTACTCACAAGGTTTTTCCTGGGATATTTATTCTTAAGGTATGTGCCTACCCTCAAATCGCTGATTTTGCGAAAACATTCGAATTTTTTTTTTATTATTTTAAATTAAAGTTCAAACATTTAGGATTTCAAAAATGCTTTACTTTTGGTTCAGCGATAATTAGAAGCAAAGTTCTAGCCCAAATTATAAACCGGAAATGAACTTTCTGAAACCGGAAGTGACCTTTTAAAGCGCCACGGAAATACAAAAAATACATTTATAAAGTTATTTCTTTACTTTTAAACAATTTTAATGCTCATTTTTCATTTTTAATGTAGAATTAAGTTTCCTCTATTTACTTTTTATAGTTTTAAGATCATTAAAAGACCATTAAACGACTTGGTGGAAAGTGTATAAACTAACTGATAACTTTATAGTCAAGCTACAAAACTATTATGAGATTGCAATTCGCAGCAATGTTGCAAATCTTCAAAATATGCAATCAGCAATATTATTTGTTTTTTTCATTGTTGCTCAAGCAATGAAAAGTCGATGCATGGACAGTGTCCTGAGGGTCCCGAAAGTTGGTGTAAATACAAGCAAGCATTGCATCATGGAAAGCAGTTTTCGGAAAAATCCCCAAGCCTTCCAGATACAATTGTCAAAATTATAAAACCAGCTTACTTAGAACTGGTTAGTGTGATCAGAAGTTACTGAAAAAGTGTTTTCATTGCATGACTCAAATCAATAATGAATCATTTAACAATGTTTTGTGGAATATTTTTCCTAAGGAAAATTTTCTTTAACTACAAACATTGTTATTAGGGGCTTCTATTGCAGTGCTACTGTTTAATTCATGTTTTATGGGTCTTGTACCTGTTTTCAATTATTTAGAAATTAAAACTGAACCAGAAATGTTGAAAAACTACATGGAAATTGACGTTGAGCGAATAAAGGAATCGAGGCGACAAATTCTGCCAACTACAAAAACATGCAGGAAAATTATAAAAGCTAAAAGAAAATCAAAATTAATTAAAAATGAAGCCACGGAAGGCTTGACCTACAAATATGGTGAAATTTGAAGTTGTAAAGTTTATACATATTTTTTTGTGCTAAATTAAAATCTTTATTTGCGTTTTCTGGTAAACTGCATTTTTCATTTTTTACGTTTACGATAATTTTCATTTCTTAAAAGATTTTTAAGATATTGAAATAAAATTTTGTCACAAGGTTCTGCTCATCTAGTGGTATGTTATGAACCTAAAATATAATTTGTAAGTATGTATTTATTAATTTAAGAGCTATTTTTATTGAAAAATATATGAAAATTTTTAAAAAAATCTTGTTGTGTATACAAAATTTGGTATATGTTAGTAAGTTTAAGAGGTATTGCAAATATTTTGCTTCATAACACAGGTAAGTGATTTACTAATATTCTGTCGAAAAAAAAAGTGAAATATATTGGTTAGATTTTGTTTTAGAAGATTTGGCGTAAAGGCTAATTTTTACTAAAATTTGAATAAAAATTGCCTAAATTTGAAAAGTTAATGAAAATTCCACAAACTTTTTTTTAAAATTCATAGTTTTATTCCCTGTTCTAACTAAAAACGCTTGTGTTTCATAAAAATTTCCTATTTTTAAAAAAAAGTAGGCACATACCTTAAAAACACCTTGGTTGCTTTGATTTGCTTATAACTAGCGGTGGAAATTTCTCAGATCCATCCGAATTAATGCACAGTAAAACAGTCAATCCGTTCCTTACTGTGTTTTACACCAAAACACTTTTCGCCCATATACGTTAAAGTTTTATTAGGCACCATATTGTAGAATAGGCCATCTCCTCTGCATTCTCATCATATCCATCTAATATCCCCTTCAGCATTATTTTCCATTCTTCCACTATTTTTTCATCGACGGAGCCACTTTCGCCAGATATGCTTTTAAATTCAAGCCCATATTTTTCTTTGAACTTTGCTAGCCAACCAGCCGAAGCCTGAAAATTTTCCATTCCAAACTTTTCTGCCAGACCAATAGTCTTTTCTTTAAATATCACTCTGGAAATTGGAATGTTGGATGTTCTTGCTTCATGAAACTATTGCAGGACTGCCTTATCAAACTCTTCTGATAGGCCACATTGAATTTTCTGCCGTTGTGATTTGGACTCCAAACCAAACTTTTGTGCTGCTTCGGGAATTTTCTCTTTGCTTCCTAAAATGCCTTTGAGAATAGACTCGGGTAGCTGAAATTGTCTTGTGAATTGGACTTTAGTTATTCCAACACTTTATTCCCAGTCTTCAATAATTTTCACCTTTTCGTATAGCGTAAGATGCTGTCGCTTTGATTCCATTTTGCTCTGCTCACCTCGTACTTTAAACATGAACATCTGTTTCCCGGAAGGAGTGAGAGAGGGCTGCTATTGGACAGTTCGTATGTCACAATGCAACAGATGATAGGGACAATAGAGTGATTCAGCTCCCGCACTAAGAGCTCCATGAAAGAATATTCGATCTTCCGAGAAACAGTAATTCCCCCCCTCCGTTTTTCCCAATGCAACAAGTCTATGATTGCAACATTGCAAACATCAAGGAAATTCTGGGTCTGTTATTGAAACCAAACTTGTTTTCCCGTCAGAAGGTTCCCCTCCTGCAGATAAAATGTTGAAGAAAAAGTTCAGCATGTACAAAAAATTCGTCGTTAAACAGAAACTACGTCGTCTTTAAATAGAACTTTTTTACGTCGGAGGGGCCGGGACTGGGAAATATCGTCTTTAAATAGAGATCGTCGTTAAGTAGAGCGTCGTTAAACAGAGAGCCAACTGTATATATATATATATATATATATATATATATATATATATATATAAATAAAGGATTTAACTAGGGAAAGAATAATTAGTTTGAATTTAAAGGGGGCTTCGGGATTAATTTATTTCGTAGCGAACAAGCCGCTAGTTTCATATGCCAAAACGCATCGAGAAGAAGGGTTTTTCCCCGTTTCATTAAATGACCTTCGATTCGCGGTGGAAATGAAGTTCCATGCAGAGAGATCATTTTTAGATATTGTACAGGTTTTGGCGGGAAGAAAACTTCTGGAAGATTCAAAATTGGGCTCTGCGCATGTGCAGGGAGAGAATACGGACTGTTTTGACCTCGAATTCAGTCAGAGAGCGGGAGATTTTTCAGCAGTGCGGTCACGCGTCGCGAGGTAAGAGATGAATTTCTTGGACTTTAATTACAGATTGAATCGGGTAGCTTAATATGGAGTTCAATCCGTGCTTGCGGCTCTATTGCTAAAAGCTGCTAACATCGCCCTCTGTTAGCAGCTTTTGTAACTATTTCGAAAATTAGTGTAACTGTTTCGAAAATTCGACACAGTGCGGGCGTTCTCTAGTCGGCCACTCCTCTAATTGGCCACATTTTGTTTATAACCTATTAAATAGTCCATAGAGAGCCAAAGTTATGAAAGTGACCTCTTTTCCATTGCCACCCCTCAAAACGGCCACTTTTTTCGGAACCATTACTTGGCCGCCCTGGAAAAGTTTCACTGTATATATATGGAAATTCAGTAGTAAATTAAAAAATATACAGTGGAATCTCGATCTATCGTTTTGCAAGGGACCGATTGAAATGAACGATAAATGCGGGAAAACGATAGATGCGGAAACGTAACAAAGCAATATGATCGTTGGGATTGGATAAAATGAATGACACATACGGAAAAACGATGGATCCGAAAACGATCGATCGAGATTCCACTGTATATCTATTTAACGGCCTAAATGCGCATATTTCATACTTTTGTTCTTCGATTTTCTTTGAAACATTTAAATAGTGTCAAATCAGTTTGTGGGATTATTATCGACTGCACACCCGTTACAAATGTATCGGAAGCTTAGTAATTATATACCTTCTGTGCAATTAATTTACAGTATCTTGTTAAAGAAAACTATAGTATCTTGTTAAAGAAAACTATATTATATAGTTACACAAGTTTTAAATATTAACTATGCTCTAAGATCGTTTATTCCCGTTAATCGAAGTTTAAAACGACCTACCACACAAATTAAAAGATAAATAAATTTATTCTAGGAAATATTTGTAGTTAAACCGTTTATATCTGTGTAACTTTCCCGCAGTAGAGGAGCACAACTAATTTGCAGTTGGTTTAAACTATCTGAAATGCATGAGTATCGCTCACTTCAGAACGTACTCTCACAGATAATGCATATCTGGTATTCTAAATAGCCAATCATAACCGAGTCATTGTCATTTTAGCGAAAACCGGATGAGCTGTTTCAATTTGGTAACTAATGATACAGAATACTATACATTTTATACACTTTATAGAAAGTCTTTGATAGTTTACACAGATACTAATCGAAATGAACCCTGCTATCCCTCCCCCATACGTTTATAAACGAAATAATTTTAATTTCACCATGATTGTTTGTGAGATAATGTTATAGTGTTCATTAATTAATGACATTCGTGAAAATGAACCAACCTGTATCTCAAATCGAACATGAAAGTTTTCTTGAAGTTTACAGATGAGCGTATAATTGTCAACCAGTTCTGGACTAACACGTGTAAATCTTCTTCAGACCGAAGAGTTACATATGAGACTGTCTCTAAGCAAAAATCACAAAGACATTTAGGATTCGACTACAGGGGCCCTGGAAACGAGTCAATTTCATCTCTACCTGTTAGTCAGAGACTAGTTTCCAATCATGCAGTTTATAACGGATTTTATCATAGTGGCGACTGGAGACATGAAACAGTGTCTCCACGTGTTGATGGCCAGGAAGTTGCAATTCACGTCTTATATTCGCGTATTCACTTCATGTAGTATCTT
The DNA here is from genome assembly GCA_907164885.2 of Dolomedes plantarius. Taxonomy (NCBI): domain Eukaryota; kingdom Metazoa; phylum Arthropoda; class Arachnida; order Araneae; family Dolomedidae; genus Dolomedes; species Dolomedes plantarius. The sequence continues at coordinate 24,392,832 of OU015496.1, read as the reverse complement.
ACAGTACACTTCTTGCAGTTATTTATAATAAAGTTTGGAAATTAAGGCTGTATACATTTGCAAGTTTTCCTCCAGAAACTTGCTAAGAAGTTGCAACTGCAATTCAATGATTCTTCACAATTCCCTTAATCACAACATTGTCTTCCGTGTATATAAGCACAATTATTTTAGCTGCATTGCTAAGGAAATAAAATACAATACATTAACTCTAGAAAAAGCTATATAAGTGAACCAGTTTAAACCCTACCTGGTGATAACTAATATAGATAAATAATGCGGTGCAAAAAAATTGCAAATTTCCCTAATGGAATAAACAAATTTGTTACTCAATGTCTACAAGCTCAATTTCAAAGTTGATTGCTCTTTCATGTCTGCATAAGACAGAAGATCTCATGATAACAATTAAACCAACAAGGAGCGAAATTATGAAGTGACACGTACTGCAATATTGATATATTTATTTTATTTTATTTTAAAATGCGCAGGCATTTTTTTCTGACGGAAGGTACTTCTTGACATTGTCCCACGAGGATTAGTGAAGTTTTTCCGGCTACTTTATTATGGGAGCACCTTATAGATGAGCCAGCATTGCTCCCTATGAGACGGACGACACGGAAACGACGTAGCCTTATTCGGGATTTGAACCCAAGACCACTACGTGGCAGCTCAGAACGCTTACCACTATACTACGTGGGCGGCGTTATTTTGATAAATATTTTGTAAAAATAGAAATGCCTTTTTGTGAGATTTCAGGACTTTTTAAATGCTTATCTCATGAGCTCCAAGTGACCAGGTACTGTATTGAGTGGCACTGTTATAACGCTTACCATGACAAAGTAATTGAAGATTTACTCAAAGGTGTCCGCTTTGTGAAGACTACCGCATATAATGCATTATGTTTCCGTAAGAACTCACATACAGACATCGCACACAGCCCAAAGTGGTTGTTTTCTACGTTTAGAACATAAACGATTAAATGTGTTTTAATACCATAATCCTATTTTACGTATGCTACAAGCATTTAACAACACTTAGCCTATTCAAAAACTAAGTTTAACTTTTAAAATATACTGAGAAACTGTCGCCTAAGGAAAACCTATATTTGCCCTTTCAAATCATTAGTAAAATAGGTTGTTTTACAATATTTTACTGAAAACCGATAAAAAGTGTTCCATGTGTGAAACTTTTTGAAACAGCTCAATTGGCAACGACAGAAAAACGCTTTGGAGCCAATGACTGGTGTCTGTAAAGTTCATATGAGTTTACAGCTGCTAATGATACCTTTCTCTCTTCAGGAATAAAAGCAATTACAGACAAATTATTTACAAATTTCGACCAAAAGATAGAATGATCAGTTACGCATTTCTTATTAGTAAAGTTTTGTTTTAGTATCTTTCATTATACAACATTCTTTTCATATCTCTTCCTTAAGCCACTGTTTCTGATTTTTCTGTAAATCTGAATTTCATCCTTGAATATTTTGTCCTTCCAATAATAAATTCTTAAATTTTGAGTTTTTCGTTGGAATATTATACATACACCAACACAAAAACTGCTCTTCGTTTCCTAAATGAAAAGTATCCAAACGGCATCATTTCGAAAATGCCAGTGCCATTAAAGACAGTAACATCATGCACTGAAAAGTGTTATAAAAAATGGATCTTATTTATCCCGGAGCTGAGGGTTCATCTAGAGAAGGGTATCGCTTCATAAGAAGATTATAGTTGTTGTTGTTTCTAATGTCTGTTGGCCGGAAGTATTCCAGACTAGGTCCATATAGGCTAGCAGTCAAAGGGGTACTGCTCCGATTTATTAACGGCACCATAAGGGCCGGAGTCCGATTTCGCTAAGTGCCACCTCAATTTTGTCCGAGCACGCCCGCGAGCGACATTTGGGGGATCGTACCCTCTTCCACACTCTCTTACCTCATAGAGGGACTTTACGGTCTACGGAATGAACATGTCCATATCCGGCCTAGATACGGAGGTATTTAATAGCGCATATTGGGATTCGGTTTGAGCACTTTAAGAGCCGAAAGCCGAAGCACTACTACTAAGCTACCTCTGTTCTTATAAGAAGATTATTGCCCAGCATGTTAGGAACAGAATGTTTCCCTTATTTGGCTGCATTTTAATACAAAAAAAGATTAACTGGGCTTTTTTATTTCACTTTATATTATAAATATGCCAAAACATAATAATGACGATGGCCGAATGGCTTGGCCACTAGCATTCGGCATCAGAGTCAGTGGGTTCAAGACTCACTATTGGAATAAATATTTGAGGCCATTCGGAATCGGTTTTAAGCCGTAGGTCCCGGTTTAATTATCCCTCGTTTTGTAAAAAATGACCGTAGCTCTTTCAAATCGAGACTCTGTAATGGGAACACATGATACAATAAAAATTTTACCAGTAAGAGTCATAACTACACTACAAAACCATATTTTAGATAAAACTCTAAAAATGTATAAACATTCTTATTGCAGAGTCCTTAAAACTCTAGTAGAGGGGACTAAACTGTTAATAAATCAGATTACTTCTTAAAACATGCTATTTTATTTGAAGACAATGCTCTGTTATAGCAATACCAAACAAGTAATTCATCGGAGTATTGCTAAATAAAGCAGAATTCAATCTCTAAGCTACGTTTTAAGCAAGTAGTTAAAATTTTTTCAGGATAAACGTAATTAAAAATAAATTAATGATCTTCATTTAAATGTGCTAAAGAACATACTTGCATTAACAAACACGTGTTGCTGGTTTCCTTATAATGAAAAAAAAATACTGTTCATTACAAACCCAAATTGAAATTTGAACCGAATCGTAAATCAAGACTATTGTTAGTCCAAAATTTGATTGTTACGTAAAGAATTTCCAATATTATCTGCCAGCTTAATTTTTAAAAAAGTGATTTCTTCTCAAATTTAGAATTAAAACAATCAAAATGATTCCTAAGTCTCTAATCTCTGCTTTGAAATTTCCCTGCAAATTAAATTTTTTTAAATAATAATAAGAAACAGTGTTCTTAATTGAATCTTTATTCGAGTGAGATAGTAACAAATGCACCATTCAAAATTTAGCATTCGTAATTACTGTCTCACTGGAAGCAGTAGCATTTGACTTATTACGCAAATATCCTACATTCATGCGTCTTTTACACTTCCTTTTGTTAAACTGAAGCATACCTGAACAATCAATTTTTAGCTCTATTCATTCTGACTCTGTTTTGATTTTCGCGAGCTATTTAAATCTTTGTCGCTCTGACATTTATGCGTCGATCGCATTTTTGCAGGAAGGAAGAAACGCTTCCGTGTGTGGAGCGAATAACTTTTTTGAAGTTTAAGAAATAAATACGAGAGAATTTATTCCTAAAATGGAATACATAAATGTGCACGAGGATGATATAAATGTTTATAGAAATGATATTTAAAGTATATACGAAAATATCTATTTCAACTGTATATATTTAGGCATGTACGAATATGAATTTTATATAATGAAAGTTTTTTTGTAGTACTTCACACCAGATAAATTCTAGTAAATTTTTCCAATCCGATATTGTTACTCAAAACTGTATTTGTGTCTCATTGAATCCTCTTCCTTTCGAAAATACATGATGATCAGAAGAACTTTTCTACACACACACACACACACATATATATATATATATACACTCATGGACAAAAATATTAGCGCACCAAGAAGGAGTCGTCAAAATGAAACGAAATTTTACATACGTAATGACTACTTTGATATAAGTAAACGATAATAAAATCAAAGAAAAAGGATAATTTATTTCAGAGAAAAAGGAAAAAGAAGGGAGGAGTTAATACTCCGTTGGACCCCCTCTAGAGCGAATGCACGATGCGATACGATCGGGCATTGAGTCATACAAGTTCTGTATGATGTCTTGAGACATTTCGTTCCATATTTGCTGTAACCTCGCCTCTAGTTCGTTCAAACTCGTGGGATGACCAACTCGTCGTCCTAAATGATCCCAGATATGCTCGATTGGAGACAAATCTGGGGATCGGGCAGGCCAAGGAAGGGTAGTAACAGTGCGGAGACAGTCTTGTGACACCCTTGCCGTATGAGGCCGAGCATTGTCTTGTTGAAAAATGGCTCCTGGGAGCCGTTGCATGAGTGGCAACACATGTGGTTGCAGGATTTCATGAACATACCGCTGGGCTGTCATGGTGCCACGGAACAATACTAGGGGTGACCGTGTATTGTAGGCAATGGCACCCCATACCATCACACCAGCTGTGGGACTGATGTGTCGCTGTACAGCAAAGGCAGGATTGAAGCGTTCACCACGGGCTCTCCACACACGAACACGATTGTCATCACTGCCGAGATTTAATCTGGATTCGTCGCTAAAGACGACCTGGTTCCATTCCGCTGCAGTCCAGTTTCCTCGTGCGCGGCAAAACTCCAAACGGAGGCGTCGATGGGTGGGCGTCAAGGGCAGTACACGTAATGGGCGCCGCGATACCAAATGTCCTTCAGCCAGGCGCCTTCGTATGGTTCGAGAAGACACAGAGGCCCCTAGTGAAGATGCTACCTGTGCCTGGATGGCGGCCGATGAAGCAGTTGGCTGTACGCGTGCATTTCTTACGATGTGGCGGTCTTCTCGACGACTGGTCTGTCGAGGGCGTCCTGAGCCTGGTCTTCGTGTACATGACATCTCTCGGGTCTACTGGTCCCAACACCTCCTCACAACACAATCAGAGCGGCCTAATTGACGAGCTACTCGCCTAGCTGACCACCCAGCTTCCATCATTCCGACGATTCTCCCCCTCTCAAACTGCGACAACTGCTTATATTGTCTTCGAACACGGCATAATGGCATGTCTATCTCAGCTCTTCCTTTGTAAATGATTCAGCACAATCAAACAAGCTTTGGTTACCTGTTTTATACTCCACAGAGTACGATGTTCAACGCCCTCTACCGGCTATACGTAATGCGCAATCACGCAGTATTTCTAATCATTTGCATATCTCCCCGACATGTACCTTCGTTGCAAGTTTCGTTACGATCCCGCAATTATTTCTTTGTGCGCTAATTTTTTTGTCCATGAGTGTGTATATATATATATATATATATACACATTGAAACGTCTCTAAAGGGCCATATTTTGTTCAGAACTGATAAAAGACTCTAGAGCAAATGTTATAGAAGAAACCTCTTTTCGACGGCCACCCCTCCAAACAGCCATTTTTTTTTCGGAACCATTGCTGGCTGCCATAGAAATGTTTTGCTATATATATATATATATATATATATATACAGTCAAACCTCGATATCTTGAACTTGAAGGGAGAGACAAAAAAATTCGAAATATCAAAAATTCGAATTATCGAAAATCGCATGTTATCAATAGTAGAATAGAGGAATAAAGGTTTTTTACATACCTTTTAAAAAAGTAATCCATTTTTTAATTTTAATAAACACTATTTACAAAATTATTTGAAAAAAGATTCAATTGTTGTTTGCTTCAGAGAAGAGTATGATATTTTATCTATTACACTTTCTAAGTGGTCAATGGCTTTAAATGTATCCTCTGACATATTTGACTGACTTCCAACATATCTCCTCAAAGTGTCCACTGCAGATAGTGCTTCTTTGTTTGTCACATTCGGTGGCAAATGGCGGATTTCTTCCTCCTCTTCTTCTGATAATACACGAGAAGCTTTCGTCTGACCGATGATTTCATTGTCCTCCCACTGACCACACACTAATACTGCATCATCTACGACAACAAAATCATTGAATTCCATGTTATCGAAGTGCATGAGTCTGCTTAATCGGTTCCAATCATTTTCTGCGCGGTTGTCAGCAGGGTGGTCGATGTTGATTATCTGAGAAGTTTCGTGGTCTTTTATGAATTCAGCCTTTTTAAAGCTATTCATTATCGTAGAGGAAGACGCAATGTTCCAAGCTTTGTCTGCCATTAGCATAGATTGTAGAATATTTACAGTAGATGGTGAAACACCTTCGTCCATTTCGGACAGCATTTTCTTAACCACTTGATGACGATACTTTACTTTAAAACTTTGGATGATGCCCTGGTCAAGTGATTGATGTAGTATTCGGGGGGGGGAGGAATTCAATTCTTACGTTTTCCATTTTAGGTATGGTACTGTGGCCCGTACAATTATCAATGAAAAGCACGTTTTTACCTCTTCTCTGCTTTCATTTTTTTATTTAAATTCTTGAGCCAGTTTTCAAAAAGGTTAGATGTCATCCAAGCTTTTCGGTTAGCTTCGTAATCCAAAGGAACAGATTTTATCCCGCTGAAACACCTTGGTTTTTTCGATTTTCCTATCATTAACGGCTTTAACTTCTCTGTTCCATACAAATTCACGCAAAACAATAAAGTTAAATGCTCTTTACTGCTCTTCCCTCCATGACATGCTTCACCCTTTACATGCATGGTTTTGTCTGGAGTGCATTTAAAAAAAGTCCAGTTTCATCCGCATTGAACACACCTTTTTCATCGTAATCTTTCAATATAAAGCTTACTTTCTTTCTAAATTCTAGACAAGCATCTTCATCTACGTCAGCACTTTCACCACACATTTTCAAAAATGCAATGTTGTTGCGTTTTTTAAAATTTTCGAACCAACCATTACTGCCTTTGAAATTTAAATAACCTAATTCTTTTGCAAAAGATTCAGCTTTATCTTTGATTAAAAGTCCATCTAGGGGGATGTTTTGAGTTCTACATTGCGTAATCCACATCATTAGGCACTTCTCCATATCGGGAAATTCACTAGTTTTGAGATTCATTCGCTTGCCTAAGCCGTCATCGAATTTTTCTAGGATAATTGCTTTATTCTTTAAAATTGCTGACAATGTGCTGCCTGGAATCCCAAACTCCTTAGCAATTTCCTTTTTCTTTTTCGAACTTTTTTCAACTTCTTCGATAATTTGCTTTTTTGCTTCAATAGTAAGCGTATTCAGCCATTTGTTAGCCATTTTGAAGAGATGATTCGCAAAAGATCTCACCTTCTCCAAATGTTGTTTTCGAACGATTTCTAATTATTTTCTGCAATTACCAAGATAAACAGAAAGGAAACTTTTCAACCTTTTCAGGAGCGACACTAGCCTGAATGCGAGACAGCACAGGCATGCATTCACTGGTGTAGTTTTTTCTTTCACTCCTTGTTGTAGTGATAAGAAATTCCACATTTTTCTTGGAAGCCACCCGCCTCTTGATTTTAGTTCATGCCTTCATTTCCTGTTTTGTTAAAACCACCCCAACCCCTCTAGAAAGTAACCTTGGAGAATAAAAGGACAAAAAATAAAAGAAAGGATGGATGGTCACTGCATATGCATGGCAACTGACTGAAAAGAGATAAGGAAACAATAAACAGGAATTTTAACTCCCATCTTCGGGGGTCAAGAGAAATTGTGATTTCATTGTGTCATCTTCCTTCCTTATATCCCTTCATTTTAAAGTTTATGTAGGGTTTTACCACCGTAATTTTTGAATAGCTTTTATATTTTTTAGAAATTTCTATTTTTTGGATATTATTTTTTTGTTTTTAGAAAATATTTTCTTCTCCATTTATGGAAAAAAAAATTCAAGTTATCGAGGGATGAGCCGGAAAAATTCGTCAAATCAAGGTTTTTTTTAACATTGAGTGCATAGGAAATTTGAAGGGATTTTTTTTTTCTTCGAGATATTGAAAAATTCGCGAAATCGAGGTTCGAGTTAGCGAGGTTTGATATATATATATATATATATATATATATATATATATATATATATATATATATATATATATATATATATATATATATATACAGGTGGTTATCAAAATAAAAGAAACACCTATCAATATTAGTGGTGTTTATGAATGTGTTTCGTATTCCTTAAAAAACGTGTATGGCCACCGTTATTTTTTATATAATATAATTTATGTATTATTCTACAGTCAGGTAGCAGTAATGAAGCTAAGGGCATCGTGTTTTTGGTCTGCAAACCGTGAAAACCTTGCGAAAAGGGCATATGGTTCGAGCGCGTTTAAATTGGAGTATCTGTTACTGCAACGCCCAGGCTAATGGGAGCTATGGTATCGAAAGTCACGATAGCACACAGAGTGCATGGAAAAACATCCTTTGCCAAAACAGAAAAGTGGACGAAAGGAGCTGAGTGAAACATACGGATGAAGTATTGAAGTGGATTGTGACATGAAGAAAGAAAACAAATGCAACCGAAATGACCGATGAGCTCAATCTGCATCTGCATGTTCCGTTATCAACCATTTGATGAAGAAGGGAACTTCCTAAACAAAGCATTTACGAAAGAGAAGCTATTTCTGAGCCACTTGTAATAGATGCCAATACAAAATATCGTCCACAATGGTACCACGAACGCAAATCCTGATCGAGTAATATGTCGAAAAACGGCTTTTGGTCCGACGATTCATTGATCACATTGTTCCTTGCAACAGGACGTGCGTATGTCTGAGAAACACCTACACAAGCATAAGATTCTGGCTGTCTCAACTCAACTGTCAACGATGGAGATAGATCTATCAGGGTTTGGAATGACATCTCATGGTTTTCTTCAAGCCCTATTGTAACCCTAAAAGGTAGATTGAATGAGAAGGACTATGTCGAAATTTTAGATCACTAGTCCATCCTATGTTGCAAACATTGTTTCTTGCAGGAGATGGCGTTCTCCAGGATGATAATCCCCCTATACATACAGCTAAATCTATCAAGTATTGCTTTGAAGAGCATGAAAAAGGAGTAAAATATCTTATCTTGCCATGAACAATCTCCCCAACTAAATATCATCCAACCACTGTGATCTGTATAAGCGGATTGAGCCAGGTATCGATATCCACCACAGCATCTCTACAGGAACTTTCATAATTTTTGCCTGAAGATTGGTATAATATATTCTTAACCACTATTCATGACATGTATAATCCAATTCCAAGGTGAATCAGTTGGTATTACATAACAAATGTGATCCTGCGCCGTCTTATTAAAGATTTTCATGATGTTTCGTAGTGTTTCGATTATTTTGATAACCACCTATATATATATATATATATATATATATATATATATATATATTTATACATATATACAGTGATTTCCGCTTATAAGAATCACGTTTGTTATTACTGTTTTTGATTCTTATAAGCGGTTGATTCTTATGGCCGAAATTTAGGTTTTTGGACAGGAACACACACACTTACATATACATATATTAAATAATTTACCACAAAATACTCTTTAATTTACGTTAATTATCTTTTATTAAAATTATTTTTTATAATTTTAAAAATACAACTTAATTTCTAGACCTATAAGCAGATACACATGATTATAGTAAGAGAAGAAAAAAATCCAATATTTGTTACCACATACCTGCTTAACAGTTTTAACATTTCAACTACAGGAAGGGAGCAAGAAAAAGTTTTCTATGGTAGTTTGACGTAATGAAGTTTTCAGGAGGCTGTTTATACCTCTTTGATTACTAATAGTCTCAGACGAAGATTCACCTTCTAGCTTATGATTCATGGTTTGTTAACATGCTGAATCTACTAATGTCACGTTTGTCTAAGTGATAGTGGGCACTTTGCCGAATATTTATGTGTTTCAGGGTCCAGGAAGCCGCAACCAGGATGTGGGAGATGGGAAGAAAAGAGTCCCTATTTTTGTTTGCCAGTGGAGAAAAATGAAATTGGACCCGGACGGTAAAGATGCCCCCGGGTCAAGCTAATAGGACCGTGTTGTGCTAAAGCATTTAAAGGAAAACTATTATGTTATGTCTAACAAAGAAAGGGATGAATTTTACGACTATATTCCATCCCATCTTATCAATCTGTCTTTAAAAAAAAAGAAAGAACTTCGTGCCTTTTGAGGGTTTAAGTGGTTTTTTTTTTATTGAAAAATAAAAGGAAAACGAAGAGTGTAAACTGATTCTTAAAACCGGTGGATTGATTCTTTAAAACGAAAATTTTAACATGGAAATAATACATTTGTTTTTGTTTTCGCGATATTCATTCTTATAAACGGTTGATTCTTATAACCACTGATCACTATAAGCGGTGGATACTGCATGTATGTATATATATATATATATATCTACTATCCAAAGTGAATACCTTTGTACCTCCACTATTCACATATGTAGCTGTCATGTGCAATCTGAATTTTACTTTCAAAAAGAGCAACCTTTCGTTATCGGTCTTTCACACTTATGCAAAACTGTATAGTTCTTTTGCTTGGGTAAGAATTTTTCGAAAATTTCTTTTTGAGCATCTCTCGCAAAATGTGGGAACTAAAAACTAGTACAAATATTCTAGCCCTATATTTTCTTCGTTTTTTTTAAAATTTTCTTTCCAATCAAAGATTTCGGAGACCTTGTGACAAATTTTAAGCTCACAGACCAAAATGACTTGTAAACACATGCGAGATCACTTTTGCTGGCTTCTTTTTCTCTATTATTGTCAAGATTTGATACACCTTGTAAGGTTTACATAAAATTCGATTCACAAGAATCGAACTTTTAAGTGAATAAATTAAAGAAGCCCCTTAAGATATGCTAATTGCGGCATACGCAGTTGGCATAAATACAAAGTAGCTAGATTAAAGAAACGAAGTGAGAGGAAGTGAAAGGAAGTGTTGAGGGAGGAGCTAGGTTGATGCTAACCTACGCGAGTTCTTATTAGGACCAAAGTATACGTAGCAGCATTGCTGGTTGACTTTCAAGTATTGTGAGTATTGCAAAGTATATTTTTCTTGAATGCTATATATATATCTCGTACTAGTAGTACATATAAATAATCCAACTGAGATATATAAAAATAATACGAATATAGACAAAAAACAAACAGAAATCAAGCACTCTGGGCATCCACGCACCAACGGCAAGATTCTGTATAAGTGCCGGAACTGAACCATAAAACAACATAGAGGTAACCGACAGGTCTCGTCATCAGGGAGCCTAACCATATCAGTTACCTCAAGGGGAACTTTCTGAATAGGATGCAGGTAAGCCCAAAAGACATCCCAAGGCCCCGAGTCCCCCAAGGAAGCAATAAGTCAAAAAGAAAATGAAAAGACAAACACAACTTACTGTATGGGCTCAACGCACCATACATGCAAGCACACAAATAATCCTAATGCAAAGTAAAAGATGCGTACACACTCCAATTCCGTAAGTGACTGTTATGGCGAAACAGCAGCCAATTCTATCCTAAAAGTTACGTCATTGTAACATTACTATAGCGCCACCCCCCATTACAGCTTAACCAAATGAAAACATAAAAACTATTCTAAACATCTTTAAAAATTTCTGAGTCTAAATGCCCTTTTTTTAAAACTTTTAAATTGCCGAAATTTTTAGGGAAATCGTTTTTACTTAAGTTTTCCTCGAAAATGCTACAAGCCTCCAAAAAATCCCCAGCGTTGTTACATATGTTTTTTATTCTGTAAAGTTGTGAGTAAAAAATATTATAATAAATTTTATAGTTTAAGTTGCTATGGAAATTTGTAAACGTAATAACCTCGAAGTTAAAATCTAACCTTTTATCATATATCCCTATTTTTATTTCTCTATTTTGAATTTTAATTTTTAAATCCAGATAAGTCGCACAAAGATTATTATCGTTAGTCCGGTTTAAAGTTAGTTCCTTTGGGTAGATTTGATTAAGAAATTCCAAATCGTTGCAGTTAAAAATTATGAGGTCATCAATATATCTAAATCCGGTAACATTATTTGAGTTAAGAAATTTAGTTTCGTAAAAATGTAAGAATAGGTTGGCAAATGCACTAGAATAGCTATTTCCCATAGGTATACCCTTTATCTGTTTAAAGAAACATAAGCCATTAAAGAGGTAGTTTTCAAAAATATTAAATTTACATAAATCAATCCAGTCACATTTTAAGATTAAAGTACTATCTAAATAAGCATCATAAATTTCTGAACAGATAATCATTAAATTATCATGCGGAATACTGGTAAACAGGTTTTCAAAATCAAACGTGAATATGCTATCTATATTCTTACTTTTTAAAAAATGTAGAACATCCTGGTTATTATTTATAATAAAGCTATTTTCGGTAACCTTAATTTTATTTAGAATAATTTTTAAATAGCTAAAGAACTTTTTACTGAACAAAGTGTTATAACAATTTGTACTACATGTAACAAACCTAAATTTAGTAGGTACTTTATGGAATTTTATTGTAGGAAACAGGTAAGGGTATTTTATGCTATTAATCTTAAACTTAAATTTTTTGCTAAAAGCTAAAATCCTATTATCTATTTCTTTTTTGGTAAGGTTAATTTTTTTATAGGTATTATTTGAGTTGTATTCCCTAGAAATTAACTGATTAAAATAATCTTTACATATAAAACCAAAGTTATTTGCAGCCTTATCAACAACCGTAATAATAAACTTATTTTTTAAACCTTTAATTTTACTGTATAGAACTTTGTTTAGAAAAAAACCCCTCTTGTCCTCCATACCATACTCTTCATAATTCCTTTTTATATCCTGTAAAATATGCACCTTCCACTCCATAAAACCTTCGATAGGCCAATTGTACTTCCTTGCTAATTTTACAATGCAGTAATCTAAATCTTTAGTGATAGAACTTATAATATGCTTTAAATTTACCTTATTTCTTACCCTAAATTTTGAGCCCTTACGTAGAACTTCCCTCAACCTAACATCTTTAACAATATTAAGATCCCCTGTTACAATATGCCCCGAAATTGGATTAACAAAGTTTTTAAACTCCTCAATATGACAATTATAATCAGAATTAGAAATTTTGCCTAAGTTATGACTATAAAAGTTATAGTTGCAGATTATGTCCCTTAACGTTTTTTGATATTTAAAAGCAATAGCGATTTTCCCACAATCCTTGATTGGTAATTATTTAGAATTATTATGTACAATAGTAGGTAGTTTTAAATGCTCGAAATCTTTATCTAGAAAGTTAATAGTACGGTACTCTACCCTTACATCCCTTCCCCTCTTAGCATCCAAATTAGTCAGGTTAAGCTTGTATTTAATTAAAAACGTATGTATTTAATTTAATTTAAAACATTACGTACTAGTAGTACGTATGCTTATGTTGTAAAGCAAAGTAATATGTGTCACTTTGAAATAAATATTTTAATTAAATTTGAACTGTGTTTGAATCTAATTCAGTAGAGTGCCACTTCAAATTATATACACCCAAGTTAAGGGTAAAGAGTAGCATAAAACTCTATAACCTTAGTAAAACAATGGTTGCTAGAAAGTGTTTTAACAATAATCTTTAACCGATCTATAGCCGTATGTGAAACAATATATTTCTGTCGATGATGTATTCGTATATAAATTTATTTTCCTGCCGATACGTGTAAACGAATATGCTTGAATTCGCCTTAACACGTATTTATAGTGTAACGGGATATTTCTGTCAGAAAAGAACTGTAAATATGAAACAGATGGCGTTTCATACTTACAGATGTTTCATGAATTCTGTGAAGGAAATATTATCTGCGCGTATTAAAGTGTTTATTTCTATAAATATTCTCTTCATGCGCGGAGTAAGGTTGATCACTTTTGCAATGTATTTCAAAAAGCAAAGGCAGCTGATTCATAGAATAGCAAAGCTTAATTTTAGATTAAAAATTCAATAGACAGCCCGATGTTTACGTTAAAACATTTTACACGCAAGTTAACCAATGCTTAATCTGTAATGATGACAAAAATATGAACCAAATCGACGAAATTTTCCACAAGCAAAACTGTCAGTTTTGATGAATAAAGATCAAATTGCCATTGAGAAACGGAAGTTATAACATTCAGTTCACTGTACAAAAGTCAATTATGAACAACTGATCATAAAACTGATTCAACTTATCAGTATTATTCAACCATAAACTAACCCCAAAACGTTTAAAAGGTAAGTTTAATAGTTGGAAGGGTACGCCACGTGTTAAGCTATCTGGGGAAAATATTAATTATTGTTATGGGCTAAATAATATTACCTTTATTAACTGGAGAACCAACCACTGTAATTTTTAATTTAATGATTTATTAAAGCACAATTTTCTGATTTTCAGTGTGGAAGGAGTTGGTTCCTTGTTGCACAACACAATTAATGTATAGTTGTATATGAATTTAATAATTTTATATTAAATTCTTGTCAATACATTCCAGAAATTTTATGTTAGTTTTCTACTCATCTTATATTTTTAAGAAAATGAGCTAGTGGTAGTTTGATGATAGAGTATTAGAGAAAATGTTAATGCAAAAAGCTCTTTTTAATATTCTCCGATAAAGACGAAAAGATCTTCTAATTTTGGAAGCAATTATTATTTTTTTCTTATCCCTCGAGTATTATGGGATTATCCTTTTTCTAAAGATTAGTAGTTATACATGTTTTATAAAGGTTTTAAGAGCAACATATGTCCTTATTTTGATTCTTACTATAGGGGCTTCCTCAACGCTCTAATAAACATACGAATTTCAAATTAAAGTGCACTTAAATAGGGTACTGTCCTTTCTCTGGTATCTCAGAAATTATAAATATTAGGGTACTGGTCATATTTTGTTAACTACTATGACGTGGGATTTGTCATGACTAGCGTAAATCATGTAATTGAGAAACTTCAGCTCGTATTCAGAATCTCATCAATATATACTTAACTACTTCTCTCCCTGGTTCGATGCTCGTCGCTGCAAATCCACCGCCGTGTTCACTATTGGTGGCCGGGGCACGTAAAATAGGGTGTGGCTGCAAAGTCCTCCAAGTTATCAAATTTACCTCTGGAGGTGCGAAGTGTTCCGGTCTCGTCACTTGACTCGGTTCAAAATTTCGGGACCGGTCATTTAGCCAAGTCGGAGTCAGACCCTTGTGGTGCTAATTCAGAAACAGGAGCCGCACTTTCATTGCCCATAGCCTTCGGGACTTGATCTGATGTTGCTGTTGGTCAAGGGGCATAAGCAACAACAACAACAACTTCTCTTGAAAGTGGAACTGCTGTGCAAGAGGAGTGAAGGAAGCAAGAACGAGCAGAATTGTTATAAGGGATTCAAATAGTTGAAAAGGTAAAAAACTATGCTGAGGGAATACGTGAAAAGTTAGCCAAGCTAAACGCTGCTTGATTCTGGTATAAGGAATGGCATCTATATCTGCAGAACACTGGCCATTGTCGAAACCAGGGCTAAGGTAAAGCCGATTTGCTGGCCAACAGAATTGTTATGATTTTACGCATATCTGACAGAGAGATGCTCCTTAATACCATAAAATTACAAGTGAAAATTTTCTTGAAAAATCCGCTGTCATAGAACTTGCTTGAGGAAGTTTACCATAAAATGTGAACAAATCAAGTTCCCAACATTCGAGATACTCCAAGAAGAAGAGCAATGGCGTGACTCCGACCTTC
>OU015496.1:24221854-24377311 GCA_907164885.2 Dolomedes plantarius | reverse complement strand
GACCTCGAAAATCGGCCAGAGTGTTATATATTTATACTAACCTTGCGATAAACAGTAGTTTCAATTGTAATTCCATTTCTCGCATCTTCTGTTTTTGAAACGGACAACTTGCTACGTTTGCCCTGTATATTTTATTTATTTATGCCATTTAAAAAAAAGACACAGGTTTTCTACCAGTATTTCACATATCTAACTCTGTGGGTCCACTATCACTCTTTCCACTGTTCAACCTCCCTTGAAACAGACTGGCGGAGCCAATCCTCAAAGCATGGATAATCCAATCAACAGAAGAGTGATGTGTCCAGTTATGCTCGGTTATGGGGATAAGGGGTGACATTTTGATTGAAATTCCTCCCAAACATTTACATTAAAGTGTCAGTCAATATAATCAGACATTTATGATCTGAATAGAGGCTATGGTACAAATGGCTTTTAATTTGTGTCTGTATATATATATATATATATATATATATATATATGTGTGTGTGTGTGTGTGTGTGTGTGTGTGTGTGTGTGTATATGTATATATATATGAATATATATATATGCATATATATATATATATATATATATATATATATATATATATATATGCATATATATATATATATATATATATATATATATATATATATATATATGCATATATATATATATATATATATATATATATATATATATTAAGTGACTAAGGGACTTTAAGCAGTTATAAATCAAATGGGTACTTAAATACACTGTTAAAATCCTTTCTAATTACGCAAGCACCTCCTCAAAATTTAATATTATAAACATAAAGGGATTTAAATTGTGTAAGAACTCTGTGTTAATTCTGCACAAAACAAAATCCTGTGAGTTCAAAATACTTCTGCAAGATGTATATAAATCCGGCAGACTGTTTGTTCAGATCTAATTAGCCCTTGTGTAGCGAAAGTTGACAGTAGCTCTTTCAGCCAACTCAACTTAACTGTAATCTGGAAGATTTTTTAATACACTTCAGTTACTTGTATTCCTTTATGCAGCATTAATCGTAAGTGTATGCTACTTATTCTCTGTTAATTAAAAATTAATTTGCTCATCATTTCATCTATAATCGGGGAGCATAGTCATCTTTAAGTGCTAAGCAAGTTTACCAATACCTATAATTTAAATGTAGACATATTTAAATAAGTTTATTCTTGAACATTCTTCAGAAAACTACTTCACATGGATCTACATAAATCTACAAATAGATAAAAATATTTTTTTATTATTTTAGACTTTTTCGATTCTTGGTATAGACATTTTTTTATCATCAGCTAGATAGTTTCCCATATCAAATACCGAACATGTTCATATCAAATTCGTATAAAATGCTATGTATAAAATATATTGTACTAAACGGCACATTTACAAATTTCAGTAGCTTTACGATTTTAATTATATTTTTTTTATTTAAAACTGTTAAATTTTTTAATTAATCGATTTTTCCCATCATTTTATACAAATATCGAGCTCTGCTCATACAAAATTATAGACCGATACGTTTGGCAGCTGATTTGGCGACATCATCAAAAAGCTGCCAAATTTGGCGCACTTCAGATCAACTCATATGTAAAGCTGCTTCACGTAGGAATTAAGTTAATCATAGAACTTTTGGCCGAAACTAGAGAAAACCCCTCCCACCATCGAACTCTCTTTTCATTCAAGCTTTTTGCTGCTTAATTTTCAATAACAACACTCTATTTGTTGGACAGACCTATTACACACGAAGGAAATGTACCTGCATTAATAAAGTTTAGTTTAAATCTCTGTAAAAAATCTACATTTATTGAATTCAATAAATATATTTAAGAATTGCCCCAAATTATTTTAAATCCATAGTCATTTAGAGCTGCAAAGGTTTTTTTTTACATGCCTAATTTAAGGTAATATAATTATACAGTTGCTTCCAAAGACCGTATGATACATAAATCAACATAGCATACACTATGAATTTAAGGAGTTAATTTTTCGTACAAAGCTATCACTTCACATTATGAATTCAGCTTATAGGATCCGCGTCTAAAGATTGTTAATTTCTTTGTGCATAGAATATTTTAAAATTTTTTTAAAGAGTTGGAATTACTGACTGGATCCAGAAAATTGCAAATTCTAAGTTTTCCAGTTTATAACATTAAAATTTTATCATAACCAAAATCAACGTTTACTTTTTATTTTCCTTAACAATAATTCGCTTTATGTCCTCAATGTAGAACGGTGATTTTATTCAGTCAAATGTGATAATTTTTTAAATCAGCTAGTTCTTAGGATGTATGTAGACAGAAAATTTCTTAGTTACTATATTAAATTTGTTAATTTCTTACAAAGAAATTTCTCAATGTTAGATTAAAAATCAAACTTATTATAAAACCCCTGAAAATGTATTTTTTCTATAACAATAAATCGCTTGATGCCCTTAATATGGATATAGACTGGTTATTTTATTCAGACAAATGAATTTTTTTTTAAAAAATCAGCTAATATTTAGTATTAAAGTTGGGGTTCCACAGAAAATTTCTTGATATCTTAATATAAAATTCAAACTTACTTAAAACGCCTGAAAATGTATTATTAAAAAAGTTATTATTGAAACATACAACTGTACAAAAAAAAATCCCAACGCATCACTATTTAATAAATTTTACGTCTTCTCATTAATTTCTACGCTATTTGTATTAATTTTTCCAAAGCTAGTTACGCGCCATATTTCATATTTTAAAGCAACTAACCGGTATAAATTGGATGTAATAGAATTTTCTTCGATGATTTGAGGCACAATTTGGGTAGTCCTTTTAACTTTTTTTTAGTGCTTGGAAGTCCTATAATTTTTTTATAGATTAATTTTTCAAAATTTTGTAACATCAGTAAATCGAGTATAATAATAAAGTAGCAATTACTGCCGTGATAGGGTAACGTTTAGTACACATCAAATTTAATTTAAAGCAATTTTGTCAAACTCTTATGAAAAAAATTCCTCAAATATGAGAGAATTTTTAATAAATACGCATTAAAAATAACAACTATGGTGGACAAAGTATCATTAGTCATTGAAAAGGAGTATCATGGGATAAAATGTGCCTAAACCAGTTGGAATAACGTTTTGATTTAACAGAGTAATTCACAGGAAATAGCGATACATAAAAAGGGAGATTATTATGAACTAAAATGTTGATTAGTCATATCTCGTGATATGATATTTCTAGATTAATGAATCTGGCAACATTTAATTCAACACAAAATAAAATTAGTTATAACGAAAAGTCATGGGAGATATTAAAGATTATTATAGGCTGAAAAGTTGAAAAAACATGGAAATCAGGGTTTTCCTCAAAATATAAGACTTCTTTGAGTGGCAACATTTGACTCAGACGGAGCAAATATCTTTTTCTTTCACCATATATTGAAAAGAAATGTTGATCTTGAGCCATATGAGAGGTGATATCAACGTTATAGAAGAATTACTGAGTCTAAAAAATTTTATTTAAAACGTAAACGATAAGATAACTGCAAAATATGTAAAGAAGTGTTAAACAAAATATTTAAATAAATTTATAAGTAAAAATCGTATAAAACATATTGATAATTTATAGATTCAATTTAATATCTTTATCATGAAACCATTATATCTACTAGGATTTGGTTGATCTATTATGAGAGCTCTATCTTACAAGAATTAGTTATCATTATACAGAGGCTGTTCACACGTTTTTTAGACGATGAATATTGTATTCACAAAACTAAATTACATAAAATTCCTGTGTTTTAAATGTTCTATTAGACATCCCTTATTTTGAACTATCTTTCGACACCGCAATTTCCAGGATAATAATGCCTTTTCAAGTGTCAGAAGAGGTATTCTATCCCATTCCTCCTGAACAGCTTTCCAGAGTCCTGTAAGGGTTTTGGGACGACGTTTGGATAATACAGATTTTAAAAGTCCGAAAGCACAAAAATCCATAGGTGATACATCGGGAGATTTAGTAGGGATATCAGTGAAGGGTATGGCCTTGATACCAGTTTTTTCTTCCATTTCTTTTAGGAAATTTACAGTGGAATTTGATGTGTGACTGCTAGCTTTGTCCTGATGGAGTCTCACAGATTGATGGCACTGTGGGTAAAGCGATGGTATTTCATTCAGAAAAATTGGCGATAAAATATGTTCCTGATAGTATTTTGAGTTAATCTTGACATTTTTTCCACTCTCTTTATTTTTTACTTGCCATTATAAGAAAAACCAGCAACAATCATGAATCCCTTAGAAAAACTTTCTTTCGATTCTTTGAACCATGTACTTAAATTTTTTTCTCCCCTTTTATGATAATAAATGGCTCTTTTTTTGTTGCAATCATTTAAATACACCCATGATTCATCTATTGTGACAATTGTTTTCCATTTTTCTTTGGATAAGTGTTTCTCATATAGAATTCTCCAGCGTGTCCTGCGATATGATTTCGATATGATTTCGATATGAGAGCGATATGATTTGGAAGAAGACGATGTACATTGCCTTTTTTCGCTTTCTTAAGATTTAAATCGACGTTTATCATTTTGTTTACAGTGGACACCGATCATTTTAATGATTTTGCAACTGTCCTTTGACTAGGGGGATTTTCTTTTAACATTAAACAACGTACCTTTGCAATAGTCGAAGATGTCCGTTTTATCCTTGGATACTTGTTTGGAATTTTTGTCCCACTTGAGGCTCCAATTTGACGTTTTTTTTTCCTTTCTTGTTGACGATATTACCTATCGACGCTTTAGATATCACAAAACCATGACTCTCACATCGGTTTTGGATGACGGAGTATGCATATTTCTCTTCGGAATGAGCATAAATGTAACCTTCGAACCACTGCTTTGTTAAAAACACCCTTTTGAATAAAAACAAAACTTTCAAGCCGCAGACGATAATTTTGACTTTTAAAAACATAGTACAATTGCAATTATTTCTTTTGCAGCAAACGATTTTTTATTACCGCTTACCAAAATCGTCTAAAAAATGTGTGAACAGCCTCTGTACAACTTATACCCAGATAGTCTTGATTTACCAAGAGAACGATATTAAAGAACGAAGTAGAAAAAAGATATATCATTAATTGAATTAAAAGACATTTAAATGACCAACTTTTATGCTATAATTATGTAAAATTAAACAATTTTAACGAGACCGTTATACACACAGACACATTAGTGCCCATACATGTAAAATATTGACAAGTTCCTAAATATGGTCTACTCAATTGCCATGAAAATCTTTCGACGAAATTAGTTACAATTGTATTATAAATATTTTTAAATTGAAACTTTATGCCTTTTAAAATAAATTCTAAGGTCAAGTCTATGAAATAAATTGATAGATTAAATGGAAAATTTACGAAATATTCGACATTAAACTTTTCTCTATTTTGCAAAATTTCTTCACTCTGAAAGGTAAAAAAAAAATAAAATAAAACCTTAGAAAAACAACCGTCGAAGTTCTACACAATCATATTAGGATCTAAAAGGTGAACACACATTATAAAAATATTTAAAATAACTTACTACTAATAAATTAAAATGTGATCATTAATTAATTGACAAAAGTCATTTTCACCCGGTTTGGAATTTAACCTGCCAAAATTGGTTAAAACTAATTGGAAATATACTGAAAACACGTCTCTTCTGTAAGCTGAATTAGTATAAACGGAGAGATATTTTAGATATATGTCATGAACACATTCGTATAATCGATTATAAAATTATGTCGAAAACACAAATGTATAATGAGTTAATTATTAACGAGTTTAACCTTAGCTTAAAAGTATTTCAAAAGTATAACAGTAAAGATAATTTCTCCCTCCAAAATAATTTTCCTTTATTTTTAGTGATAGTTAAATTTATAAAGAATCTTTGAAAATACGATATGATTTTAGTAGTAGTCAAAATTAAAAAATTTTTGAAAATACTATATCCATTTAACTGCAGTTACAGTTATAAACATTATTTAAAATACCCTATCCTTTTAGTAGTAGTTAAAATTTTAAAAAAATTGAAAATACTATATCCATTTAACTGCAGTTACAATTATAAACATTCTTTAAAATGCCATATCCTTTTAGTTAGAATTAAAATTATAAAGGACCTTTGAAAATACCATATCTTTTTAGTTACAATTAAAATTATAAAGAAACTATGAAAATACCTTGTCCATTTATTTACAGTCAAAACTATAAAAAACTGTTAAATATACCATATCTATTAGTTGGAGTCAAAATTATAAAGAACCAATGAAAATACCATATCCTTTTAATGAAAGTTAAATTTTTAAAGAATCTATAAAAAATACAGTTATATTTATTAAGAATCTATAAAAATACCATATCCTTTTAGTTATAGTTAAAATTTTAAAGAAACTATGAAATTATCATATACTTGTAGTAGTTACAGTTAAAATTATAAAGAAACTAATAAAACACCATATCCTCTTAGTTACAGTTAAAATTACAAAGAACCTATGAAAATACCATATCTTTTTAGTTACAGTTAAAATTATTAAGAATCTATAAAAATTCCATATCCTTTTAGTTATAGTTAAAATTATAAAGAAACTATGAAATTATCATATCCTTGTAGTAGTTACAGTTAAAATTATAAAGAATCTATGAAAATATTATATATTCTTAGTTACAGTTAAAATTATAAAGAAACTAATAAAATACCATATCCTTTTAGTTACAGTTAAAATTACAAAGAACCTATGAAAATACCATATCCTTTTAGTTACAGTTAAAATTATAAAGAACTTTCGAAAAATACCATATGTTTTTAGCAGTTACATTAAAAATTATAAAAAAAAATCTGTGAAAATACCATATCCTTTTTAGACGGCGTAAAAGCCTCTCTACATATAATTTTAGGGAATAATTATTTGAATTCTTAAAAAGAGTTTTCTGTACCTCTTTCTCACGAGAGATCTGAAATTCTACGTAACTCCAACTCCGTTCAATATCAGAATACTTAGTGCTACACGTAAACATCGGATCGAAAAATCACGTGACAGCTCGTTGCCATTCCGATGCCCTCCTTTCCCAGCTGGTTAATATTCAAAAACAGAGCGGACTCTGGAATAGTGCTGTAGATGCTCGGAGACTCAGGGAGAGAACACGTACGTGATTGGACTCCTTTAGGACGGTACTCACCCCTTACAATAAACTGCTTGTGATTGGTTGTTTAGAAGTTGTAAATTGGAAGTGTTTAATTTTTACTTCACCACGTCTCCTCATATAAATTTGTTTTGACATTTGCGAATTGCATTCCAATTGTGTTATCTCACTGGATTCAGATATCTCGTTTTTAACTTCGTGTTACAGGGATGAAGCGTTCATTACCCTGTTTTGTTCTCTGTGCATGCGAGCTATATACACTTCTGGTTGCAGGTTTATCATAGACTGTTTGTGCTAAACAAATTTGTTTTGACTTTTACGAATTGCATTCCCTTTGTGTTATCTCACTGCATTGATATATTTCGTTTTATACTTTATGTTATAGGGACGGAGTGTTTATTATCCTATATTTTTTTTGGGTGTGAGCTTTACATTTTTAGTTGTAGATTTATATATAGACTGTTTGTGCAATACAAATTTGTCTAGATAGTTGCGAACTGAATTCAAATCGTGTTATCTGACTGGATTGAAATATTTCGTTTTTAACTTTATGATATAGGGAAAAAGCATTTATTATCCTACATTGTTGTGTGTGTGTCTGTGTGTGTGAAAGAGAGAGAGAGCGGGATCTATATATGTTTGGTTGCAGATTTATCATAGTCTGTTTGTGCAATACAAATTTGTTTTGACATTTGCGTGTAGCATTCCATTTGTGTTACCTCACTGGATTGAAATATTTCGTTTTTAATTTTATATTATAAAGAAGAAGCGTTTATTATGATATTTTGTTGTGTATGCGTGAGCTCTACATTTTTAGTTGCAGATTTATAATGAGACAGTTTGTGCAAAACAAATGTGTTTAGACATTTGTGAATTGCATTCCAATCGTGTTATCTCATTGGATTGAAATATTTTGCTTTTTACTTTATGTTTTAGGAAAAAAGTGTTTATTATCCTACTTTTTTGTGTGAATGTGTCTGGGTATGTGTTACGGATTTATGGTAGACTGTTTCTGCAAAAAAAACTTGTTTTGACATTTGCGAATAACATTCCATTTGTGTTATCTCACTGGATTGAAATATTTCGTTTTTAATTTAATGTTATAGGGAAGAAAACGATTATTACCATATTCTGTTGTGTGTGTCTGTGAGCACTGTTGTGTGTGTCTGTGAGCACTACATTTTTAGTTGCAGATTTATAAATAGACTGTTATTTATAAAGAGACAGTTTGTGCAAAACAAATTTGTTTAGACACTTGCGAATTGCCTTCCAATCGTATCATCTCATTGAATTGAAATATTTCGTTTTTTACTTTGTGTTATAGGGAAAAGAGTTTATTATCTTAATTTGCTTCTCTGTGTGAGCTAAAAAATTTTAGTTTTAGGTTTATAATAGATCTTTGTACAAAACAAATTTGTTTTGACTTTTGCGAATTGCTTTCCAGTTGTGTAATCTCCTGGTACTGATATATATATATATATATTTTTTTTTTTAAACCAATGCGGAGGCACTTGTACTCAAACATTCGTCCTTACTACGCCGCAGTTTTACTGTCCATTTTATTGTGGGGGCACCATATAGGCGGACAGCATTACCCCCTATGAAGGGACGACACGAACAGAGGCACTTTTCGTGGCGCAACGCTGGGATTCGATCTGAGCACCCTCAGCACCGCAAACCAGCGCGCTGTAGCTGATATATTTGATTTTTAACTTTATGTCATAGAGAAGAAGCGTTTATTATCCTATTTTACTGAGCTCTACATACTGAGCTCTACTTAAAAGCATTTATTATCCTACATTGTTGTGAGTGTGTGTGTGTGAAAGAGAGAGAGAGCGGGATCTATATATGTTTGGTTGCAGATTTATAATAGGCTGTTTGTGCAAAACAAATTCATTTTGACATTTGAGATTTGCATTCCAATTGTGTTATCTCATGAAACTGAAATATTTCATTTTTAACTTTATGTTATAGGGAAGAGGCGTTTATAATCCTGTTTTGTTCTCTGTGTGGGAGCTGTACACTTTTAATTGCAGATTTATAAGAGACTATTTGACCAAATTTAACTTAAACTTTCCTAACTCGGTGTGTGTTATTACTAAGCTCCTATTGTATAGGGTTATTCTTTACAGAATTCTTTTCTAAGTTTTTGTTCTTTTGAATTTGATAAACTGAACAAATTAGTTTTATTTTGTCATATAAAAGTGTATATAAATTTAGTATGTTAGAATGGTGACTAATTTAGTATGAAATGTAGCCACCATTCAATATTTATTATACATTCAAGTATATTATACAGTCATAGATGATTTTAAGGAAATGGCTTATATGGTTATCGCCATCGAAAAAAAATTACTTGCTATGATTTAGTTAGATCTTTGGTAAGTGTAAAAAAATAAAATAACTTTTCTTTTAAATATTATGCTCCTTCATTTTTTTCATAATTAAATCTGTCTTCAGAAGATTTTAGAAACAATATGCTGACTATTTCCGTGATTTATGGAAACAGAAATACGCATTAAACAAATTAATGATGGAATATTCGAGAATTTAAATGTAATGTTACTATTAGGAGTTTTAGAAGTCAAGGATAGATACCATGCAATTTCAGAATCTATCGCATGAAAATTTGCTGCCACCATGAATATTAATTACTTTTCGCATTTAAGTAATGCTCATCAGCGCTCTCTTGGATATTGATTTTTGAAAGACATACGAAATCGTTAAATGCTTGCTTATACATGGATGGAACTATCTGAATCATGAAGTACAGTGAAACTTCTCTAGCCAGCCACCCCTCTAAATGGACATATTTTGTTCAGAACCGTTTAAAGACTCCATAAAGCCAGTTTTATGGAAAAAGAACCTCTTTTCGATGGCACCCCTCAAGACGACCACTTTCTTTTGGAACCATTACTAGTCGCCATAGAAAAGTTTTACTGTATCTTTATATACGGACTTTACGTAAAATTGTTTTTAATGAGAGACCTTTAATGTAGTTGGATCTATCAAACTAGTTTTACAAATTATTAATAACGAAACAGATATAAAATGATAAGAAATTGCACTATGATCTTTAAACAAATGTTACAATTCTAGGACACTATGTTTAAGAATTAAGAATTATAATCCTAAATGACAATGTTTCATTGAAAGAAGTATGTGAATTTAATTCAGAGGATGTGAACTCCTCCAAAATATCATATCTTTGTTGTGAAATCGCTATAAGGAGACTAAATGAATGAAATTATAATATCATCGTAAATAAGAAGGCTAAGATATAAGTGAGTTACATGACAGTATGTATGAGACTGTGTGTGTATATGTGCAAAAACTGACCGGCAAAGACCTCTCAGAGATTGGCATGTAAAAATACATATTTATGAATTTTTAAGTGAACTGAAAGGGCTCTAATACTGTCTCACACTGAAAGGTTTTAATGGTAAAGATAAATATAAAATTAAAATTGCTCCAAATGGAAATTGCCCGATGTTGTATAAACTATGGAGAAAGCTAAAATGAAAACTTTGGTGATTGGTTTAAAACATCAAAATTACGATGCATGCATTTAATCTATTTTCAATACAGTTGTGGCTAAGATTTAAAAGTTTTATAGTTACACATATGAATAATTTTCGAAAACTGTTTTAAAAGAATAATTATCCTTAAAAGTTCTGTCATGTAGTGGCTGTAAATTTCTCTTTAATAATTAGTGATACATTATTTTAATTTTTATCCGTCTTTAAATTATGTATTAAGTTTTATTTAATAACGAATCTATTTATGTAATCTCTTCCTAAATTAACAAAAGCTATTTATTTTTACTTATAAGTTAATTTCTAATATCCGTATGTCTCTTCCTTATTAAGTTTTATTTAATAGCGAACTTATTTATGTAATCTCTTTCTAAATTAACACAAGATATTCATTTTTACTTATAAGTTCATTTCTTATATCCGTATAAGTCTCTTACTCATAAGTTACATAATCCTTTCTATTTAATAGCGATTGATTTTGTTTTACGTTTAAGTGACGGATTGTTTTTATTTTTAACCATCTTTACATTATATCATGTTTAATTTAATAAGGAACGTACTCGTATTAAATTAAACGTGATATGATGTAAATATGGTATTATATATTCAATTTAACACAAGCTATGTATTTTTCCTTATAAGTTCATTTATTCTTATAAGTTCATTCCTTATAAGTTCTATGTAATGGAGATTGATTTTGTTTTGCGAATTTAGAAATGAATTATTTTTATTTAAATCCATAATTAAACTGCATAATATGTTAAATTGAATAAGGATCATATTTTATGTAATCCTCTTTTAAAGTCAACATAAAATGTTTATTTTTCATTAAGATCTATTTACGCTTGCAATTTCTTTTACAGTCAGTCATGCATATGATTTTTGTGTTCATTGAGTTTTGATACAATGGGAAGCCAATCGCTAGATAGTGAGCCGCTTTTCTCTTTTGGGTTTCTCTTAATTGTTCTGATAATACGGGAGAGATCTCGGGTGTCTATTTGCAATTTAAAGTAAATTCCCTCATGGGATGTTTCTGCTCGAAGGACTTAAAATTTGAATTATTAGGTTATAACTATTAGATTAATATTGTGGTGCCTGTTTTTTTTGCTTTTAATACATTTTCTGGTGTGTTTAGGGCCATACTATTCAGAAACATGATTTTGGGGGCATACTGTTGCTGATGGCTCTAACGTCAGGAAAAAAAAATATTACCAGACTTTTACATTTCACCTTTTGTCAGAAATTTTGTTTCTCAATCTTTCTATTTTTATTAAAATAATATGTGCATTATATACATACACAAACAAACACACACACACATATATATATATATATGTAAATATATATAGATAGATAGATAGATAGATGTACATATACACACACACACACACACATATATATATATATATATATATATATATATGTGTGTGTGTGTGTGTGTGTGTGTGTGTGAGAGAAAGAGAGAGAGAGAGAAATTGTAACTGGCAACAATTCTAATTTCGTGATTAATTATGTTTTAGAAAATAGTATATTTAGTCATTTTTAAATGATTGATATCTATGTTAGGTTTAGGGTACCAGATTCGGAAGGTGAAAGCTCTCTTATGCGTGGGTATTATGCTATCTATGACTACTCTGTCATAATATATATATATATATATATATATATATATATATATATATATATATATATATATATTTATATTTTTTTTTGTGTGTATATATATATATATATATATATACATTTATACGCCTTAATTCCAAATTTTACACAAACATTTAAAAGTTTTTACAATTTTATGGTTCTTTCGTAAAGAAAGGCTAATTTTAGCATAAAAAATGAACATTTGATGACAATTGCTTGTTTCCCAAAGTTTAAAAACCTTTGATAGTACTATAGAAAGAAACAAAGGACGATCGCGTGACGCTTCAGCACCAATTACTTGTTATTTCCATGCAGCGTCTGCTCACGAGAAATAAAAAAAGAGAGTCCACGTTGACATGTGAAACGCTCATTCGTGACAGAACGCCTTTTAGAATCGTCATAAAGTAGATGGTTTGTGAGTTTTATCTCCTATCTGTTGTCAGTATGTATTTCTGATAAGCATTTATCAGTTTTTGTTTTGATGATAGTAAAGAATTGGGACTTGTTAGCGGCATTTTTAAAAAAATTATAAATTTGGTTATCGGGAAGAAACTAAGTTAAAAATGTTAACAAGGTTGAAAACATTTATGCTTTCAAAATTATTTTATATTTTCTGTATTAAATATAATTTAGAGTTGCATATTACATTAGGGAATATATATGCGTGATATAATCTTGTTTTAACGAAGAATCGTCGAAAGTTTTTTGTTTAAAGGACCCCAAGATTTTTTGCAAAAATTTTCTTTTAATTTTTCGATTGTATACAGATTTAATAATACTTGAATATCTTAAAACTTTGCTTAAAAATTTTTAACATTTAAAATTAGGAATTTGTTTAGGTTTTCATATATCTGCTGTATTCACGTAACTTTTTCAATTTCGTTTATTAGAAAAATATTAAAGTAATTTATCTTCAAGATTTATAAAAAAACAAATTTATAAATCCATAAAAACTTTACACTTATCCTTTTTTTGAAGGAGATTTTTGCATCAGGGAAAGTATTTTCAGATTTTTTATTGAAGACAGATGATCTTAAAGACAGGAATAAATGAAGATTGAATGAAGATTGAACACGTGAACGGTCTGAAAAATACCTTGCAAGGATTTGAAATTATTTTAAACATAGAAAATTTGTGAAAGATTTCATTCCGATATAAGTAGGCTTAAAGTAGTACTGTTGTACAGCTCAGGTAGTACAACATAATAGTTTGAACTTGTACAGTGCAGACAGAGATGTAAAATAAATGGTTGCTATGGATATTGAAATCACCTAAGGAATATATGGAACGCTATTTGATCATAAGAGTTGCATTGCATGATATAAGCCAGAACACAAAAAAGGTACCTGCACTCTCTTAGATTATATTATTGGTTATTATTAAACGTAAAATCGCCATAGAACAGAGTTGTAATTATTTCCTTCCTACAGATCACCTTGCGCCTTATTTTAGCCAAATTTGGAGATATTTCAGGACTCTGAAACTTGTAACAAGTCTGAGACTTATAATTCCGAGCTGAAACATCTCACAGTTTATTTACACATTGAAAATACCACCCTGGCGGATCGGGAATACAGCAATTATTTTGCTTGACAGAAATCCTGGTCCATTACACCGCTAAGCGTACCGTGATACTTACCAACGAATATAACAATATAACAATACACAATATACGAATATAACAATATAACATACTTACCAACGAATATAACAATAATATATTACCAACGAATATATTACCACATCCAAATTATGTCCCGTATAAAAGAAATCGTTGAGGGTCTGATCTTAGTTCAAATGATATCTTCAAATTTTTGTTAATGTTGTTGAGTGCTACTTAAACTTTTTATATAAGGTTGGTGTTTTTCAAAATTTACCTCATACTACCGGAAGAAAAAAAATTGAGACAGCTCCGAAATTTAATCTCAGAACCTCGGTTTTCGAGTTGCGATGTATCATTCTCTACCCAGCCGTGACGTGATCGTCTGATATCCGTCTGACTAGGTGATATTTGTTAGAGATCCTAATCGAGGATCATCACGAAATTTTGAGCCTTTTAAATGGGGTAGTTATTCATCAGTTTCAATCTGAATAAGAATGCAAAATGATCATTTTGACGTTTCAAAGAGAAAGTGCATTCAATAACTACAACCGTCAAAACAAACAAATAACAAAAAAAAAAATCTTTTATTTTTATTGATATCAGTATATTTCTCGTTTGTCAGCAAATGCACATGCTTACTTTTTATGAAGCGGAAATATGTGCTGAAAGTTTATTACTTTTTCTTCGGTGAGTAGAAAATGGCCTTGTTCAATTCTTTACACACAGAGAGAGAAATATTTATATACAGGTAGCCCTCCTACAGCACGACCAACACGGTTTCGCTCTAACACGAATAAAAAATTGCAAAAACCTTTGTACAATACTGTACTTCTACAGCCCTAGATATCATGATTTTTGTTTCACATATTTAAAAACTAAATTACCTTAAAATAATGACGGGAAGGAATAATAAACTATAGAGGCTTTATATGAAAATGTATAAGCAAATTATAATTCATTCATTTATAACTCTATAAAAATGCAAGAAGGCCTAAGCTTGACTGAAAATCTTGAATAATTTTTCTTGAATGCAGACTCTTCCGCTGAAAGAAGCCGAAAATTCAAAAGGGAGCTGCAAAATTGTCTATCTCCATACCGAGAAATCTACAATGACCTTGTAAAAACCAGCAAACAAACCAAAATTACAGATTTTTTAAAGAGGATAGAAGGTGCAAATAATCTAAATGAAGAAAAAGGTTATGAAGGTGATATCGTTCAGCCGAAAACATATTCTCATTTGATTGTAATTAGAAGAAATTTATTAAATTAAGGTCGCATTAAATGAAAATAATATAATTTGTTTCTTTTCGTTTTGTGTTATACATACATTTATATTTTTAACAAAAATTAACTTGCTTATATAGAATTAAAAAAATTGTTTTTAATAAGTTTTCAGAACTTAACCCCTCTTTTTGTCCTGTCTCTGGGTCTCATATAACACGGTTTCACACAACACGGCATTTTCTAGGAACCTATCTACCCTGTTATAGGAGGGTCACCTATATATATATATATATATATATATATATATATATATATATATATATATATATATATATATATATATATATATATACATAAAGTGTGCGTGTGAAAAAATTTCTAGCTGGCAGCAGTTGTAATGACGTTATTAACTATGTTTGATAAAATACCATATTCAGTCATTTTTAAATGATTGATATCTATGTAAGGTTTAGCGTATCACATTCGGAAGGTGAGAACTCTTTTATTGGAGGGTATTGTGCTATGTATGATTGCTATGTAATAATATATATATATATATATATATATATATATATATATATATATATATATATTTCCCTGCGAATGCTAAATGTATAAATATAACTAAATGATAGTAAAATGAAGGTTTATGACGTATAAAATATAACAAATCAATTTTATCCCTGGTAGCACTATATTTTAAATTTGAAACACTCAGGCTTACCTTTCAACAATAAATTTTAACAAATAAGTTAACTTTCAAAGCATTTTATGAAGCTCGGATTAAAATCTTTTCTGGGATGAAGTCCAACACTTACTTACATAGTTCATGTTGTGATATTTTCTGAGCAGAAATCTCACAGATAATATATAGTATCTAATCAGATATATACGCTTGTTTTGTTGAAACTAATGTTTGACTTTCTGCTTAAGACTATAAAAATTTTATGATCCTATTTTCATGACCATTTTATCAAATTTATGATCATTTTATTGTGAGTTTTACTTTTGTTGATATTAATCTATTTCACGGTGTATTATTGTTAAATATGGTAAAAATTTCACGCCTAAAATATAAAATATGTAAATCTATGTATTTAAGTTGCTAAGCCGACTTTTTGGGCAGTCCGTGAGAGAAAACTACTGCATCAATCGACTTCACGAAAGATTGTAATCTGCAGATTTGTCAAATTTGGTTTTTGTAACCGCAATTTCTATCAATTAGCGATAATTTACAATTAAAAAAATTATGACTGCGCATGCTCAGTGGCATGTTTAAATCTGGCTTTAGACCCTCGCTGTTTTTGCGCATACTCAGTGACATGTTTCAATGATAAACACGTTTATTCCGTTAAGTCTCTCAAGATCTCTCTCTGCCATTTTTATTTTTATGATAATTATGTTTGTGAAATATAGGATTAAACCTGATGGAAATTATTTATTTCGCGGTGTTTAATTAGTGATAATTTACAATTTAAAAAAATGCTTTCTGCTGAGGCTCAGTGACATTTTAAAATCTGGCTTCAGAGACTCACTAGGCACGAAGCCGCTTAAACAGATTTTGTTTCCGTTCATTATTATGATTTTCAACATTTGGCAATGATGTGTTGAGTAATTTGTGTATTAGTACATTTACTTGCTATCTAGGTGTCATGTTTTGACGGGTACCAACTAGTAATTTTATAATTTTGTATTTGATTAAAATTTCTAGAAAAATATATTATGAAATGGCAGATAAATTTTCTCCATAGTTTAACATTGAGATGAGCGAATCCAATAGGGTTAGTACACAGCAGCCTTAAGACAGAAATATAATTAGAAAGATAAAAGATTAAGCTTTTATAATATTGTATTAGTGGAAAATCGATTTTATTTTGATCGAAAATGTCGTTTCAAAGGTAGGCAGATGCCTTAATGCAAGGAAATTGGGAAAGAGAGTATTGCCAAATTCGAAATCCTCAAAGACTATTTATTTGAATGAATAAAATCCAGGAAACACATAAGTTTATAAATCGTAAGTCCGATACTTCATGCTCTATTTCCATTTGCAAATGCTCAGGTCCGGACCCCAAAAGTAAACGTACAATAATTTCCCATAAATTGCGGTCTGTTGGGGTCACCGACAAAGGGAACGTTCTGGAGAGGGTTTGCGTGACAGTTTTCCGATAATAATGAGTCCTGATTGGCTAGGAATGAGCGAAAAGTTATAATGAGGACAAATTGAATGCAGCCCGCATTAATGAAATGAAGAATCGATACGATATTTGCGAATTAATATCAGAAAATATTACTATGTGTTTAATATAATCTTTTCGATAGACGAGGCTGGAAATTAATAAAATCGCAATTCTTTCTATTTATAGTGTAAAAAACAATTTTGCTGTTAAGGCTGCTGTGTACTAACCCTATTGGATTCGCTCAACTCAATGTTAACCTATGGAGAAAATGTGTCCAAGGAATTCCGACTTGGATTTAAAGATTTTTTTTTTATAAATTGTACTCCGTAATAGAGAAAGTAATTTTAGTCCTTGGGGCAGTTTATATATATAAACGATATATATATATAAATGTATATATATATATATATATATATATATATATATATATATATATATGTATATATATATATATATATATATATATATATATATATATATATATATATATATATATATATATATGTATATATATATATATATATTTATATTTATATTTATATATATATATATATATATATATATATATGTATATTTATATATATATATGTATATATATATATATATATTTATATATATATTTATATATATATATATATATATATTTATATATATATATATATATATATATATATTTATATATATATATATATATATATATATATATATTTATATATATATATATATTTATATATATATATATATATATATATATATATATATATATATTTATATATATATATATTTATATATATATATATATATATATATATATATATATATATATATATATATATATATATATATTTATATATATATATATATCTTTTTTAATGTAAATAATATTTTAAAATTTAAATTATTCGGTGAAAAAATCTGGTCTAATCTTATGAGTTTAAGCGCTCCTAAATTCCTTTGGTGGAGGAAATTTATAATGCACTTACATCTATTATTTATAATACATCACATTTGGTGGATGATTATTTATAATACACTTCCAGATTATTACTAAATATAAATTTAATTTTAAAACTATAAAGACCTCCGCAGAAACCGATCTTAAGGCTGCTGTGTACTAACCCTACCAGATTCGTTCACCTCTATGTTAACCATGGAGAAAATGTGTCCAAGGATTGTCGACTTGGATTGAAAGGTTTTGTTTTAAATTTTACTCCATAATAGAGAAAGAAATTTTACAACTTGGGGCATTTTTCGTCAAAATTTAAATTATTTGAGGAAAAAAATCTGCTATAGTGTGTTTTAAACGCTCTTTTGGTGGACGAAATTTATAAAATGAATCCTGTTACAAGGTGCAAAAGTTCAGGCTATCTGAAAATACCATTTTTACTGGATTATCAGCATTAATGTAGCTGTCAATGGTAGATACATTTTCTCCATAGGTTAACAATGACGTGAGCGATTCCAATAGGGTTAGCCCAGAGTAATATGGTTTTTTTCTCAAACATTTTACTTAATTACTATGAAAAGCAATTATTTAGAGGATATGTCTGTAGTAGAGAATAAAAATATATTTAAAATTAATTTGTTTAGGTTGGTAATCGCTTTACTCTATGGCAGAGGTGGGGAACCTTTTTACCATTAGAGGCCACATGTAAATAAGGTAGTAGTAAAAGAGGCCGCATAAGTTGATGAACCTATAAATGCGACTTTTTTGAAATTATTATAGTTAGATATAATTTTAACAATTTGGTGCATTATATAGAAAAATAACAAAAAAAATTAAGTCCTTATTTATTTATTATTTGACATAAAAAGTTACAATATAAAATATTTTTGTATTCACATAAGGATAAAAACTTGTTATAACATTAATTATTAATTATTATTTATTTTTTTTGCAGGAAAAATAATACGTTTTAACGTACATCGAATCAGCCACAACACTAATAGTAAGAAAATAGTTTTTGTGTAGAGATCATATAACATGTCTGGTAGTATTGCTACAAAAATCTGCGCATTAAATTACATATAAAGTGTAGTTAAAGTATCATACAATCAAGGTAAACGAAGCTCATTTGGATGAACATACAATTGTAGCGACTTTAGACAACAATTTCAAAATGTCAACTTTATTTTAGGCGACACTGTACATACATTCATGCCGTTCTTTATTTAATTCTATTGATTTGGAAATTGTTGTAATCTATATAATTAAATATTAATTAATACAAGTGCTAGCTTTTATGAAGGCCGCAAGAGAAGATCACGGAGGCCATTTCACGGACTGCCATTTTTATTTTTAATTATGTTAGAGATATAGAATTAAAACCGACGATAATTGTTTATTTCGCTCTGTTGAGAAACTATATTTCTTTTTATTGGGTTCAACAGTAATTTTTTAAAGTATATTTCTCTATTCTTAATATTATGATTTTCAACATTTGGCAAAGATGTGTTGAGTAAAATTTGTGTATTAGTACATTTATTTACTATACAGCCGTCATATTTTGACGGGTACCAACTAGTATTTTTAAACTCTTCAACACACTCCTATAGTCCTCAAATGATAACTAAGCAGTTGAATAAAAAGTTATATAAGTCTTTTTTTCACATTTAAAAACTACACCACTAATCGACACCACTATGCTGGCTAGAATCTTGCAAGCATAGAATGAAGCTATACTTACTAAGCTTTAACGCAAGATAGAATGAACATAAAGCTTTCAATTAAATGTGTAATCTCGAAATGTGAATATAAAAAAAAATCAGGTAGTCTCTTCTAACAAAACTACCCCGGGTTATTAACGTAGGACTACTTATCGTTGCTTACCTCTTTTGTATGTATATATGTGTGTATGTGTTATGTATATATGTATCTATATATATGTACATATGTATATATATACATATATGTATGTCAAAATTTAGACGCATTTTGCTACTTTTCTGTTTAACTGTTTACTGCTTGTTCAAGCAATGCAGACAGGGTTTGGCGCGCTGCCAAAATTATAACTCGCGACGTAGAGACGAACGGTTTTAAAGTCTGAAATTTTGCTTTCCGGAGGACCGTCATGGAGCAACGTAATCCTACGTTAAAAAATCACTCACACTACTTTTGCTTCAACGACTCAACTAGACGTGTCTTTGCATTAATAAATGCAACCTCATGGGTTAAAAATCCATATAAATAAGCATAAAATGCATTGTGTATAAATTAATAATAATTTTTTTCCTTGAGCAGCCGAGATAATAATTAATTATATTAACTGTTTAAGTTAATTTCCTTCAAACTGAACCACAGATGAATTAACTGATTAAAAGAATGTGTTAATGGAATTCAAAACTTTTACAAATTAAACAATTCTCATGCTTACTGTTAAATTCTTAGGACTAATCCGAAATGACAAAACAAAGAATTTGTCTACCCATTAATTCTGAAATGTAAGATTAGGATGCTCTGTAAGTAAACCCAAGATGTTGACAGCACAGACATTATTGCATTTGTATCTACTGCTGTTTCGTAGAGAGAAATAAGTACATTTAACATTTAATGCAGTTTAAATATTATTGTAAGTTTAACG
Source organism: Dolomedes plantarius (assembly GCA_907164885.2). NCBI lineage: Eukaryota > Metazoa > Arthropoda > Arachnida > Araneae > Dolomedidae > Dolomedes > Dolomedes plantarius. The sequence continues at coordinate 24,356,386 of OU015496.1, read as the reverse complement.
TTGCATCTAATATAGGATTGTATTAATCGCTATCATCTTAAAGCAGATTTAGAATGTTAGGTAATGGACTGAGATATGTGAAGTCTTAATGACTTTACTTATCTCAGTTGAAAATTACTACAGTTGAAAATTACTACGTTTGTAATTATTACGGTTTCACATAAATAAATAAATAAGTTTAATATTTAATGTGTTAGTAATGTATTTCTATATTCTAAATTTAACGTTGCATTTGAAACGGTTGTATTAATGAGAATACCCATTCATGAGAAATTTTAATTGTGTATGTTTTTAAATAATCAAGGGAAATATTTTAAATTTTCTCTTAAATGAATGAATAAAATAAAAACATCAACGTATGCTAACATACGAGGATTTTATTGTGACATTCTTTGTGGTTGTAATTTCATTTCTTTTTTTAACCCTTCAGCGGGCGCGCCCGTATACAGAGTGCAACATTTTCGTAATTTTGAATGGTTTGTTTTTACATGTAAGATTTGAATGTTCTAAGCAGTTTCTATTTATAGCTACACCCTTTCTAATGCAGGTCTCATTTTCTGACCCTTGTATTCCTTTCCATTCATTGGTAGTCGTGATTTAACCGTGGTAAACCAACGATTATACTGCATTACAATTCGACAAAAGCAGTAGTTGATGCATTCGATCACATTTGCAGCTATTACACGGTATCTCTCATATCACGAAGATGGACAATCTCATTATTTTTTATGTTTTGAACATAATAGGAATCCATTCGCAAGTTGTCCTTAGATCCAACAAACCGGACACTTTTGAAATAAGGCGATTGTATCTGATTCTTTGGCCTTTAATTATAAATAAATCTCAATATTATAAACATTTTATATCTTGGCATAGAACGCAGAATTATAATTTTCAATTTGAAAAAAAAGTTTATTACAAAAGAAATAATCAAGGTTGAAAGAGACGTTGTACTTTGTGCCACGCGTGCCTGCTGGTGTTCCAAAAATTGGCGCGCTCGTTGAAGGGTTAAAATGATAAATTATGTGTATATATACGAGAAAACACTTTTCTAAGTTTATAATAAGTTATGGTTTTATCCAACAGATAATGAAAAAAATAGATGCAGTTTTTTCCTTTTCTCATTGTTATAAAGTTATAAAATTGAAGCATTCTCAAATTTCCATCACTGACAGTGTCTTTTCTTCTTCGCCCTTCATGAATCAAATATCCTCAAAATTAATTTGAAATTTATTCACTCGAACATAATCTTGATAAATTTACAAGGACATGTTAATTTTTTTCTTTACAAGGAAGTATTTAGCATAGTTAATTAACTATCGCTTTCTGGTACTTTCTGGGAAAAAAATGTTTTCTTAAAGGATAAAAAATGACTTCGCTTTGTTTTCTGAACTAATTCTAGAGCTTTTTGTTTCAGTTCTAGAGCATTTTCCTCATGTTCTCCATGACCGTCATTGCCCATAAGATTTTGTTCCTTTAAATATTTTTTTTCTCCGTCATTCTTTTTTGGTAATAATTAAATTATTTAACTGTCGAGTGTATAAATCAAAGTATGGTATAAAAGATCACTTTTAAAAGCTATTTCATTTTCACGTCATTTAACCATTACATGTCATTGAACCGTTGATGTGATGAATCAAGGCATGGATTAACACTATTTGAGTTTCTTGAAACAAATTTCAAATGACTTTTATTACACGTCATATAACTGTAGATGATATTAACGAAGGTATGAATTGATTTTTGTAAACACTATTTCATTTTCATTTTCAATTTTCAAAACAGTTTTATTGTATGTTATTTAACTGTCGATGAAGATGATCAAAACATAGATTGATCTTTTAAACGCTGTTTCATTGGCTTGAAATTTTTTCCAATTATATGCTATTAACTAAGGTATGAATTGATCTTTTAAACACTATTTCACTAAAAAAAAAAGAAATTCAAAACAGTTTTATTATATGACATTTAAATGTCAATAACGTTAATCAAGGCATGGATTGATCTTTTAAATACTATTTCATTGGCTTAAAAAATTCCCAATTATATGATATTATCTACGGTATGAATTGATTTTTTAAGCAACATTTCATTTAAAAAGAATCAAAACAGTTTTATGTCATTTATTATATGTCATTTAAATGTCGATGAAGTTAATCAAAGCACGGATTGACCTATTAAACGCTATTTCATTGGCTTAAAAATTTTCCAATTATATGCTATTAAATAAGGTATGAATTGATCATTTAAACACTATTTCATTTTTTAAAATAAAAAAAAAAGATTCAAAACAGTTTTATTATATGTCATTTAAATGTCGATGAAGTTAATCAAGGCATGGATTGATCTTTTAAACGCTGTTCCATTGGCTTAAAAATATTTCCAATATATGATATTAACTAAGGTATGAATTGATCTTTTAAACAATATTACATTTTAAAAAATTCAAAACGGTTTTATTATATGGTCATTTTAATGTCGATAGAATTAACTAAGATATAGGTTGATCTTTTAAACACTATTTCATTTAAAATAAAATTCCATAACAGTTATATCATACGTCTTTTAACTGATGACAAGATTAACCAAGGCATGGATTGACCTTTTAAACATCATCTCATTTTCTCAAAAATTTTCAATCCAGATTTATTATATATATGTCACATGAATTTCGAAAGCATAGCCGTAGTAGTTATTTAAGCAAGAACTATTCTATTAGGTAAAATGTGGTCTCTATTCGGGATAAACAAATCAGATTAATAATCGTAATAACAGATAACAGTTATAATTAATGCTAGCTAGACAATGCTGGCTAGACAATCATGATACACTGTTGAAGTTAAAAGGAACCAAGCCATTTGGTATGATTGTCTCGGCTACAATAATTTATGACACTCGTATGAGTACAACCGGCAAAGCCACTATTGTCTGTGGAAGAGGGCAGTACGTATTAACAATATTTAATGGATATTAATAATACAAATATAAGGCACGATAAAAAATAAAATGAAACTGTTAGTTTCATAATTAAAGTAATTAATTATAATAATTATTATTATTTAGGTATGTATACTGTGGCCGTATATTTTAAAAGCAAATTTTTACAATTGCCCTCGAAGGTATTATATTAATTTTTTTAATCGAGGCACGAATCTCTGTATCTATAAACTTTGATGGGTTGTGTCTTTGTTTTATAGCTTCTTATCTAAAATTTACTAAGCCGGAGTCTCACTACAGTATACGAAAATCATGGTCCAGACACTTACAAAAAACTATCCATTGTACTAGGCAGTAGATTTTCTTTAAAAATATCTGCATTTCAACGGAAAATTCCTTCATATTAAATGCGCAATCCAGACAAATATATGAGCTTACTGTATTCTACAAAAAATTTTGTCTTAAAGTTTGTACTCTAAACTGATTCCTTCGCGAGAAAGTCGTTTCCAAGACTTTGTGACGTATTGATCGAAGTAGCGATCGACTCAACTAATGTTACAGCCAAGCAATTTAAAAGAGTTACTTTATTTAAAAAATAGTTGAGGAGTGATGCACCGTAAATAGGTTACGGGAAGGATGAAGAGTTAGATAGTCTCCGAGTCCTTTAGGATGAGCTGTCAGAGGAGTTAGCTCACTTCTCACATCAATATCGAGTCCGGCAGGGCCCTCGATTACTTTATCGGCAGAGAGAATGACTGCGAGGTAAGTCTCTATAACCAGGACGGTTGGGACAGATATCTCGTCTTCAGATACCTTCCAAAAAATAGAAAACCAAGCTTCCTAACTGAAGCCGAAATATCTCGTCTTGAGATTAAGGCCGTCTGCACACGGAACAACTCAAAAGAAACTGATAACTGACTCGAATCGCAAACCAGTCCGTGATGAGTCGTAACCTATGTAATTGAATGGAGCCATGCACACGGCGCAACTGGTTACAAACCCGGACCGGGTTTGTAACCAGTTGCGCCGTGTGCATGGCTCCATTCAATTACATAGGTTACGACTCATCACGGACTGGTTTGCGATTCGAGTCAGTTATCAGTTTCTTTTGAGTTGCTCCGTGTGCAGACGGCCTTAGACCGCTGACTTCACAAATCCGCATTATAGCTATCTCGACCCAGGGACGGTCGGAGTAGTTCTCTCCGCTCAGCAGATCGCTAACTAACGGTCTTTAGCTCTGTCGTTTAATTTTGGACTTGGCGCTCCATCCACAGAACTCGTCTCTCATTGGTTCTTCAACAGTGATGTCATTTTTGAGCCTTTTTATTTGCTGAACCGCAAGCTGCGATTAATTCGAATTTCCGGTCTTGGGGCTGTCTCGTGTCATCAAACTGGCGAGCCGTGGCGAATTCCTATTTTAATTGTGCGAATTATTTTAATTCGTCACAACTTAAAAAGGAAATATGTTAAGTTTATCATTTTACAGCATTTCTGCTTTAAGATAGGGTCGGCTAGTAGAAGGGAGTGTAAAAACATTGCTTTTACGTTGCATGCTAAAAAAAAGGCGTAACAGAGTTATGATTTGTACTCTATATCACTAGCATAAGGCTAAAGTCACATCAGGTCAATATTTCCAAACGGCTAATGAAAGTTTATTTGCAATGGTAAGATGCAGTTGTATTAAACTTCAACCCGACAGGGATTCCAACCACCGATCTCCTAGTTTTTGAATGAATGCTGGGACCAATAAGCTGGTTGGATGGTTGGTGTCGTGCCCATATGAAGTCAAGTTGAACCATGTTCCGGTATCACTGCCTCAGCTAGATCCAAAATCTTTTCATTGTAAAGTCCTCCCTGAAAAGGGAATTTTCCTATGCCTTGCAAGGTCGCTAGTATCGCAGGGCAGTTGAAGATATATTCCGGAGTGAGCTCTTATTTCGGACAATTTCTGCAAAATTTATAAGTCCTGGTTCCAACAGCATTTATTTTCATACCTCCCAGGTGTCGAGTTCTCAGTCTGGCCATAGTCCTGGTGATCTGCCTATCTGCACTGATCACGCAGATCTGGTGGTCCATTCCGATATGTTTCGCTCTAAGTCTGTGCCTAGCATTAGCATCATCTAAAGTGATAGTGTTTGAGGTATCGAAATTTAAATTTCTTGCCACTTTTGCCAATTCATCGGCCGCCCTCGGGGGAGCCTGTAAACCCTATAGGGCGCGTCTCCAGGTGACCTTTCTGAGCCAATTACACCACTTTTACCATGAAAAGTCAATTTGCTGATCTAGACCAATAGGCTACCTTGGCAATATGGAAAAAGACTTAATTTGCAGGACTTTCTTCACAGACCTTTAGGATTCAATCGTTCCTTATCAGTAGGAATATTCTATCATTATATTTGAAACCTTTACTATTTACACAAATATGATTGTTAACTTTAATATATCATTAAAACCCACACACAAATAATGTGCATGTATTAAGTTACACGCTGTTCATTTCACTTGCATTTCAAATGAGCTATCAAAACCGCCGGAACCACATTCAGTGCTTAAAACTGGTAATGTAAAGTTCTCATGTGATACTCTACCATGCAATCCACGAATTCTCTCCTTCCCGAACATTGCGTGACCGTTCATCAAAGCGTTTCCCCAGTCGGTCTACGCTCTGTAGCGCCATCGCAATTTTTGCTTATGTGAAGTGCATATGCGTGTTTACATCGGTTATTCTATTTTTAATTGCCCTGGTGTTTTAAAAATTGCCTTAGAAGGAAGTTATCATTAATTTACGGGCATCCCTTTTCGAATAAACTCTTGAAAAGTTGAAAGAGTTTTTTACCGAAACACTTTCAGCTCTCACAGCTTGAATAACTTGCTTGGATATTTCACTGCTTATTCTAGCTTTAAACACACACACACATACACACACATATATATATACAGGTATCCCTCCTACAGCCCGGCATCTTACAACACGGTTTCGCTCTAACACGATAAAAAAATTGCGAAAACCTTTGTATGACACTGTATTTCTATAGCACTAAATAACATGAATTTTGTTTAACACATTTAAAAACTAAATTACGTTAAAATAATGACGAGAAAGAATAATGAACTATAGTAGCTTTACATGAAAATATAGAAACAAATTGAAATTTATTCATTTATAACTCTATAAAATTACAAGAAGGCCTAAACTTAGCTGAAAATCTTGAATCATTTTTCTTGAATGCATACCCTTCCGCTGAAAGAAGCCGAAAATTCAAAAGGGAGCTGCAAAATTGCCTATCTCCATACCGTGAATCTACAATGACTTTGTAAGAACCAGCAAATAAACCAAAATTGCAAATTTTTTAAAGAGGATAGAAGGTGCAAAAAATCTAAATGAAAAGAAGGTTCTGAAAGTGAAGGTGATATCATTCAATCGAAAGAACGTTCTCGTTTAATTGTACTGAGCAGTGATGAGGAAGAATTTTATTAAATTAAGGTCGTATTAAATGAAAATAATATTTTTTTGTTTCTTTTCGTTTTGAATTATACATACATTTATGTTTTTAATAAAAATTAGTTTGCTTATATGGAATTTAAAAATAAAAGTTAGTTTTTAATAAGTTTTCAGAGCGTAACTCCCCTTTTTTGAACTGTCTCTGGGTCTCATATAACACGGTTTCCCATAACACGGCCTTTACTAGTAACCTATCTACCGTATTATAGAAGGGTTACCTGTGTGTATATATATATATTTAAATCATCTGATTATAGTTTATCTCAGTTTTATTTTAAGGAAAATATAATGTGATAAAATGGGATAAAATATAGTAATGTAAAGACACACAAGAAAGAAACATCAAGCGGAAAATAGAAGTAAAAATTAATTTTATGAGTAAAATACCAATAATTTTCCAGCCCATAAGGATTATTATAGTACTTAGCATTAAAAACTAGAGTCACTGCGCCAACATGTCAACCGACACCCTCACACACACACAGTATATATATATATATATATATATATGTATGTGTGTGTGTGTGTGTCTGTCTCTGTCTTTGTGTTTGTTTGTTTAGTTATTTTTTGTTCCCTCTCACTACATCTGAGAGGTTACACGTAAGTGTTTAAATGGCGCATTCATCTATTTTTTTGATATCCATGAAATGACTATTTCAAAATTTTTAAATGCGTTTGTTCTTTTTATGATATCTTTATCGGGACTTGTCTTCCATGATCTTTTACTCAAATTTGTTTACGCGGTAAGATTTTACCCACAAATATTGAAATACTAAAAAATACTTTACATTTCGTTTTACACGAAATAAATAAATAAATATGAATTTCTTCATTTCCGCTGTGGTGGATTCCAAATGAAATCGCCCTTTATTTGATTAAAGAGCTAGTCATCATTGTTTGATTTAGTACAAAAGGATGCATTGAAAGCATTCTACAAGTCCCTTTAGAATCAATTTGTTATTTTCTGTTTCCCTGATCAAAGCTTCATTATCTCATTGGTTACAGATGCTGCTAATTGTAATGACGAAGAGTAATGATGAGAATGACAAGGATTATCGTTTATATAGTTATTTAGGGTCATAAATTTTCACTATCATGATAAAGAATTGGGCAGCGGTACTAAATCTAAATAAATTGTCTCTAAAGATGAAATATATTAATATTTTCTAAGAATTTTATTCGCTTAATTACTTTTCTTCGCTCATTCAGATCTTCCGCAACATTACATTTATATGTATATACACATATACATATACTATATATGTATAGTAGGTATGCCGAATATGAGACCCCTTTTTATTTTCATATATAACTAGGAAAGTAAGTGAGGGATTATATTACCAACTTGTTATCCTTTTAATACATATATTTAACTACATATAACAATGATATAAAATTGAAAATAACCTTACAATTTTCTTGTATGAGATTATAAACACAAGTGTTCCATTTTTGGGATCTGAAAAAAGTAGTCCTAATATGAGACCTCCATTCTACAACTCTAAATATGAATTTGAATTACAAAATTTGGTAAAAACAAAACTGTACACAATAATTAGATAACAGTTACCTATATACACTAATAGGTGAAAAAGAAAAGTGACATTTTAAAAGAATTAGTTGGTTTACACTACAGGTATTGTTTACTTTTTGTTTTTAGAATCAAACTTTTCACATTGTTTACAAATAAAAAGTTCGCCAGCTGCAAAATCTTCATGGGCCCACCTGAAACACCTTTTACATTGACGCCACTGCTCTCCCCGTTTGTCTTCTGAAAATAAACAACCACACAAAAGGCATTTAGCGTCGTTTTCATCAATGCTATCATCACTGCTGTCATGGAGAGAAAGTATTTCATAATCTTCAAATGAGCTGAGATCATCATAGCTATAATTAGCCTTATTCATTCTCTGTTTTTTAACTAGTGTTGCACTTTCATCCATCCATCCATAATTTCCCCCTTCCTGTAGGGACCTCTTTGCCTTTATTTTTTCCTTATCCTTTTCTTTTTTATCTTGATCTCCTTTTCCTTGTTTATCCTTTGATTTCTTAACTTTTAGGTGTATTTCTTATTTTTATTGTAGGAAACAAAGTTTTTTTCGAATGCGCTGTAGTTTTTTTATTAATGCTATCAATCAATTTACTTTTTAAGGGCTATGATGTGATAATATCGGTTTTATGGGCCCTACTTGGTTTCGAGGTGTTTTTCTCAGGTAACGTAGGCAAGGGATTTATTTCATCAGGAGTCACTAAGAACTGATTTGAACTTGTTGTTTGATCAATACCTTCCACATTGTCACTACTGCTGCATGGTTGTGGATTTCGCCTGGGCGTCATAGCATCTGCATCTTCAGAGGAAGCAAAGCTGTGAGAATGAAAACTAAAATGCCTAATATAAGACCCTATCTCATATTAGGGATGCTTTGGGGTCTCATATTGGACACGACCATGTTGTTGAACACGCCAATGAATTTTTAGGTTACGATTGACGTTAGCTTGAACGCAAACAGGCGTGTTTACACTCCATATTTATAGCTACCTATCCAATACTAACAGTTTTAATAAGAGTCTTACCTTGAAGGTGAAAGCAGTCAATGAAAATGGTGATGCAAAAAATTCGGCGAGCACACTTTCTGGAAAAACAATACTGCACCTTTGTGTGCGGTTACAGACACTCGACTGACTCACCGGTTACGAATGATGCAATAGACTACTGTTTTACGCTCCAGTCGCCAGGCGGCAGTACTTGATACGTCCTATAAGCTGGGGTCTCAAATTAGACATACCATATAAATACATAAACATATATATATATATATATATTTTATATATATATATTTTATATATATATATATATATATATATATATATATATATATATATATATATACCGGGTGCTCCAAAAGTCAGGACGAACTTTAAAAATGAATAATTCGAAAACGAATAAAGAAAAAAAGATGCGGTTTGGACCAAACGGATGGAAAAGAAGCCGGATTTTGTGTGGCAACGAAAAAAATAGTTCTGTTGGCGACCAACAGATGGCGCTGTCGGATTTCTGATATAGGATTATGAAAAGCAACAAACGATATAAAAAGAAGCAACTGCAGCAGGTAATGGTAGTCGGAGCTTATATGCATCGAAATGCTGTCCATAGATGAGAGGGTCCTCTTAGTTAAACTGTATTATAAGAATTCGGAAAGTGGCATTGCGAGCATATCGCTACATGAAGGGTATGCGATATAGCAAAGGACCAATAACGTCTTCTGCATTGAACAAAAGGATGAAAAAATTTGAAGCTACAGGTTCTTTGGCGTCACGTCCAGGAAGTGGACGCCCCTCAGCAGGCGCTGCTGTTGTCCCGACAGTGGAGCAGATGGTGCAATCCATGTCGGCAGTTTCTGCACATGGGGAGTGCAGTGCTCGAGAAGTTTCGAGGCAGACAGGAGTGTCGTACGTAAGTGTCTGGAAAGCACTGCGAATAACCCTGAAACGGTATCCCTACAGGTTGCAATATAACCAAGAACTGAAGCCTCTTGACTTCGACTCTCGCCAAGATTTTGCGAATTTGGTATTCAATAAGATGGAAGAGCAGCACGACTGGCTTCACACTGTGCTTTGGCCAGATGAAGCGCATTTCACACTCTTTGGCGCTGTTAACACCCACAATTGTCGAGTGTGGACCACAGAAAATCCACATACATTTGTTGAGGTACCCTTGCAACAGCCTAAAGTGACAGTCTGGTGTGGCTTCACTGCTTATTTCATTGCTTCTTTGGTCCATTTTTTTTCGAGGAAATCACAAAGACGGGTTTCAAAACAGTTTCTGTCACTGTTCAGCGATATGCAGCACTGTTACAGAACAACATTATTCCTAAACTGCAAGCGCGACAGGCACTCCAAACAGTCACCTTTATGCAAGATGGAGCACCACCTCATATTGCTCTGCCTGTGCAACGCCTGCTACTCTCAACATTTGGGGAGGATCGCATTATCAGTCGATGCTTTAATCACGCATGGCCTCCAAGATCTTCCGATCTGACACCCTGTGACTTTTGGCTGTGGGGATTCTTGAAGTCAAAAGTGTACCGCGACCAACCGGCATCACTAGCAGCACTGAAAGATGCCATCCGCCAAAATGTGTCTGCCATAACGCAAGAAATGCTACTCAGTGCTGTGAACGGTGTGGTGACTCGTCTCACAGCGGTACTTCTGAATGATGGACAGCACATTGAACATTTACTGCAATTAACTGTAATTAAGCTGACTTGTAACTTGTAAACATTTTTTCATTTGTAAATCATCTGTTGGTGAAATAAAAAAACCAAACCGCCATCTGTTGGTCGCCAAGAGAACTATTTTTTTCGTTGGCACACAAAAGCCGGCTTCTTTTCCATCCGTTTGGTGCAAACCGCATCTTTTTTTCTTTATTCGTTTCCGAATTATTCATTTTTAAAGTTCGTCCTGACTTTTGGATCACCCGGTATATACAGGTGGTTATCAAAATAATGGAAACACTGAGAAATATCATGAAAACCTTTATTAATAAGGGGCAGGATCACCTTTTCATGTAATACCACTTGATTCACCTTGAAATTGGATTATACAAGTCATGAATAGTGGTTAAGAATATATTATACCATTCTTCAGGGAAAAATCATGAAAGTTCCTGTAGAGATGCTGTGGTGGATATCAATGCCTTTATCTATCCGCTTATACACATCACATCGTTTGGATGATATATAGACGGGGGGATTGTACAGGGCAAGATAAGATATTTGACTCCTTTTTCGTGATCTTCAAACCAATACTTGATAGATTTAGCTGTATGTATAGGGGGATTATCATACCGGAGAACGCCATCTCCTGCAAGAAACAATGTTTGCACCATAGGATGGACTAGTGAGCTAAAATTTCGACATAGTCCTACTCATTCAATCTCCCTTTTATTTTACCATAGGGCCTGAAGAAAATCATGAGATGCCATCCAAAACCCTGATAGATCTACCTCCATGACTGATAGTCGAGATGAGACAGTCAGAATCTTACGCTTGTGTAGGTGTTCTCCAGACATACGCACGTCCTGTTGCGAGGAACAATGTGAATAAGGATTCGTCGGACCAAATACCGTTTTTCGACATATTTCTCGACCAGGATTTTCGCACGTGGCACCATTGTGAACGATATTTTGTATTGGCATCTATTACAAGTGGCTTGGGAATAACTACTCTTCCGTAAATTCTTTGTTTGTGAAGTTCCCTTCTACCTCTAATGGTTGATACCAGAACATGAAGATGCCGATTGAGCTCTTCGGTCATTTTTTTGCAGTTGTTTTCTTTCTTCGTGTCACAATCAGCTTCAGTACCTCGTCCGTCTCTTTCTCTCAGTTCTCCCTTTCGTCCACTATTCTGTTTGGCAAACGATGTTTTTTAGTGCCCTATGTATGCTATAATGACTTTCGATACCATAGCTCGAAAAAAATCCTTTAGCCTGGGGGTTGCAGTAACAGATATCCAATTTAAACGTGCTCCAACAATTTGTCCTTTTCTCAAGGTCTGCAAGGTTTGATATTTTACGCTGTTCCCTCCAAAAGCACGATGCCCTTAGCTTCAGTCCTGCTACCTGAAAGGTAGAATAATACATACACAATATTATATAAAAAAAATACCGGTGGCCAGACTTGTTTTTTAAGGAATACGAAGCACATTCATAAACACATCTAATATTGATAAGTGTTTCCATTATTTTGATAACCATCTGTATATATGTTTCATCTCATATATGTTAAGTGCATTTCAATAGAAAATAAGTCTAGTGTGAATTGAGTTTATAACCAAGGAAAATACCCTACTTCATACGTTCCTTACAATTATTATACATATATCGAGTTAAATTGCATATTCAAATGTCAAACTCAATTTTGCTGCATGTTTACTTTACGCGAAATTCCTTATTCTTTGCAAATGAAAAGGTAATCTATTTTGTAACTTCCTTTTTACAGTCTCTGATGGTGGACAGTTATTCAGGTATCCTCTATTTCTTGTCCCGTAACACACTAATTATGTGTATATATGATGAATTACATTCATATCTTTGTAATTATAATACTAGTTCAGTTCTACAATGTTTCTAGTTGTCCCAAATAACTATGTATTGTTATATTATTATATTATGTCTAAAAATATATGTGATTACAATGTTACAGCCTTATGAAAGGGATATGGGTTTGGTATTAAATGCATAATTAAAAGGTTCTGTAGAAAGAGATCATGACCAGCTGTAAATATTATTACAGACAGGAAAGTTATCGTCAGTGATATCCCTTAAAAATGTTCTGGATAATACGATCACAGGTACAATAAAATTTCTGAAAATGTGAGTGCATATCTCGAAGGGGCTGAGTACACACAGTAGTTGAATTATATAACTAAATGCAACTATTTCCAGTGTTTTAATAGTAAAAATTATTCTTTCTGTTGAACAGAGATCAAAAATATTATATGACACTACTTTACAAGTTCAAAACTTTTTTCCCCCCAATGCGGAAGTACTTGTCGCGATGACATTCACCTATAATTCACCGCAGTTTTGCTGGCCATTTTATTATGGGGGCGCCACATAGGCAGACCAGCATTGCCCCCTATGAAGGAACGACACAAACGGAGGCGTTTTAGTGGCGCTTCGCCAGGATTCGATCTGAGCACCCTCAACACCGAAAACCAGCGCGCTGTACCACAAGGCCGCCACGGCCCAAGTTCAAATTAAACTAAATAGATTAAAAATGTTTCTGTTGGCAACTAAATTCGGTATTATCAGAAAACTAATAATATATCTATTTCGAAAAATGCATCAATATTCATTAAGTCAACAAAGTCATGAATACGTAGATTCTACTCTCATAAATAACTTAGAGGAAACAACAAGAACTATTAAGACCTGTATTTTAAACATTATTGGCAATATACATTATTTCGAGTATCAACATATAGGGGAAACCTATTTAATAAATTAGAAACTTAGCTTGCAAATTCTCGGATTTGTGTTTTATGAGGGTAGTTTATAAGCACGGATTTCTTTTCATTATTTAACACGGTCTGATCGATAATTCATTTGCAGATTTTCTATGGTTTGATTTTGATTAATCTGTTTTTGATAGAGTTAATTAATAGCCTGAGGACAGGGTTAAGGGATTGCTTTAACCCTTCAGCGACCGCGCCCGGGTATAGAGTGCAACATTCGTAATTTTGAATGTTTTTTTTTTTTTACATGTAAGGTTTGAATGTTCTAAGCAGTTTCTATTTATGGCTACACACTTTCTAATACAGGTATGATTTTCTGACCCTGCTATTCCTTTTACTTCATTGTTAGTCGGGATTTAACCATAGTAAACCAGCGATTATACTGGATTACATTACGACAAAAGCAGGAGTTGATGGAGTCGATCCAATGTGCAACTATTACACGGTGTCCCGCATATCATGAAGATGGACTCTCTAATTGTTTTTTAGGTTTTTGGACATAATAGGAATCAATTCGCAAGTTAACCTTAGATCCAGTAAACCGGACAGTTTTGAAATGTAGTATGAAAACCGGACAGTTTTGAAAAGTATGGGCGCGGTTGCCCAATTGGCGAGAGCAACGGGCCAGTGATCTGAACGTCCCTGGTTCGATGCTCGTCGCTGAAAATCCACCGTCGTGTTCCCTAATGGTGGCCGGAGCACGTTAAATAGGTCGTGGCTGCACTGTCCTCCAAGATCTCAATTTTACTTCTGGAGGTGCGAGGTCAAGTGTTCCGGTCTCGTCATTTGACTCGGTTCAAAATTACACGACCGGTCATTTCACCAAGTCGGACTCCGACCCTTGTGGTGCTAATTCAAAACAGGAGCCGCCCCTTTCAGCCCAATAGCCTATTAGGACCTGGTGAATGGAACCTCCAACCAGGGGGCATTAGCAGCAACAACAACAACATCAACAGTTTTGAAATGAGGCGATTGTATCTGCGAAGCAAAAATACATTTTTTGGATTATGATTGTTTATATTTTTTACCATCAAAACCTTCAGCTGTTGTTTTTTACTTATACATAATGTGTGTCATATCATGTTTAGAATTTTGAAAAATATTTTTTAAATTTTATTTAGCACTTTCGCAAAAGAATTACAATGCTATGAACATAATGTTCAAAAAATGACTAGTCATATTATATTTCTTATCTCTACGAAAGATTTATTGTATCGTATGGAGATATCAAAATAAAACATGGTTCGTGGCTTCTTCCTTACACCCAACTCACGTAGACACATCTAGCTTTTCCACTTCAGCTTCTTTTTTTGTTGTTGTTGAAAAACTTTTGCATGTTCTGACTATGCATAGAAGAGAAGAGAAGGAAATTATAAGAAAACGATTCGAGAAAAAATAGCTTTCGTGTGTTAGAAGGTTACGTGGAGAACCTAACAAGGGAACCTCTACATTTATTTCCTTTATCCTTTTGAGCACTCTCATCAAAAATCGAGGAATCGTAATTTCAGCAGATTAATCAAAATTAAAGTATAGAAAATCTGTAGAGAAATTATCGATCGGACCATCCTAAATAATGAAAAAGAAACCCGTGCTTATAAACTACCCTCATAAAACACAAATCCGAGAATTTGCAAGCTAACTTTCAAACGTTCTTTAAATAGGTTTCCCCTATATGTTGATACTCCAAATAATTTATATTGCTAATAATGTTTAAAATACAACTCTTAATAATTCTTGTTTTTTCCGTTGTTTCTTATGAAAATATGCATTTCTTGAAAAATATGTAAAGAAATTATCGATCGGACCACGTTAGATAATGTAAAAGATACCCATGCATATAAACTACCTTCATAATGAACAAATCCAAGTATTTGCAACCCCTTAACCGGTTTGCCCGTACAGCGTACGGGCTACTCACACCTGGCTCAAACCCTTTTTGCCCGTACAGTGTACGGGCATCGATAATTGTCTCTTTTCCTCTTTTCGTTTGCACGTGTTTTTAGTTTGTAATAAGACGTGCAAACGAAATAACTAATACAAAGCCTAGTACAAATATTTTTAACAGGTATCGTAGCTTGTACGTTTCATTTAAATCCTTTTAACCCGGTATTTCTTTATTAAACGGAAGCGCGGGAATTTTTGCTTTGTAGAAATTTTGTTCTCCTGCTTGCAGCGCTTGTGAATTCAAATCACTACATTTTTTTAAAAATTTAAATGACTTTTAAAGACTTTTGAACAATTTGCAAAAGTGTAAACTTCAAATTTTAAAGTAACTATGAAAGAAAATTTTGTAAGATCTGTTAAACATTCCTCATTGCATGCAGTTTTCTTGCAAAAAGCAAACATTTAAGGGTTTTTGTGTTCCAAAAATTGAAAATAAAAATAGTGTAAATGCATTAAAAGTGAAATTCAATAAAGAATTCTTTCATTTTCTTATTATATTAAGTATGGTGTTTAATTATAGGCAACAAAAAAATAAGCCTTTTTTGACAACATTTCTAGTAAAAAAATTGACCGGTTAAGGGGTTAAAAATGTTCTGTAAATTAGTTTGCCTTATATGTTGATTCTGGAAATAATTTATATTGCTAAATGATGTTTAAAATATAACTCTTAATAGCTGTTGTTATTTCTTGTGTCCCCTTTCCGGAACGTTCCAGACCAGGTCTATAGAAGGCTATTAATAGTATTTTAAATATATTTTTTTCCCCATCGTTGCTTTCCAACGTTATAGATTTAATATATATATATAAATATATATATATATTATATATATATATATATATATATATATATATATATATATATATATATATATATATATATATATATATATATATATAGATAGATAGATATATACACATATATATATATACATATACAGTATGCCCACTAAAGTCCCTTCCCACCCTCTTAACTTCGGAACGGCTGCTGCTATATTCATAAAAGTCGTGTCTAGGTATAGTAAAGTAGCCATTCGCTACTGAATGAAATCACATACCGTGCCACCCGGTGGAAAACTGCGGAGTTAGCATTCCTATCTCGAAAACGGAATGAGATAGGGAAAAAAAAGGTGATTTACAAAGTCGTAGAAAATCATCGATTTAGTACGAAAAGCTACATTGTGGACATTAATGCAAAGAATAGAACGGTAAAACGCGCATTTGTTTTTTCGTGATTTCCTACACTGACGTCACAAAACTTGAACGAAAGGTTTGGTTCGGAGCGCTACGGTCAACTTTTTGCTACTCGAGGGTTAATTAGACCGGGACCTACAGTTTAAAGCCGATTCCGAACGGCTACAAACATCCATGCCAACAGTGGGATTCGAACCCACAGGATCTGAAACGAATGCCAGCGCCCTAGCCATTCGGCCATTACCTGGCCCTTGAACGAAAGGAGAAATGATTATCTTTCTGGAAAAACAAGACACCGCAATGTGCACAGTGGTATATCGCTTTTGATCTCCAATCAAAAGGACCGCGGTTCATACCTCGAGGGTTTCATCCTTGTACTGATTGTCTTTATAAACAGAGTAGACAATACATAGATCGTGTAAAATAGTGTCGCATCAACTCAACTCAACTTGCGCTTGGTGTTCGAAATTTTTGCATTATGCAAATACGTAAGAAACGTCACGCCTTTTCACCTGAGACAGCTATAAATGAGACATCGTCTTGGGGTTGTAGTATGTTGATGCTCGTGGTCATGGCTGAGAATTCCAAAGCTGAGATCTCCAATGAAGCAGTACCTCCTCAAGGAATTAGGGGACCAAATAATTGGGTATGGCGGTTTCGAAGAGTGGTCTCCACGTTCACCTGATCTGACTCCACTGGACTTTTTTCCTGTGGGGATACCTGAAACAGCAGATGTATGCGACCTCTCCACAAACATTGCAGGACCTTAAACGACGCATTACGGACGCTTGCGCCAACGTGTCACGCTCTATGCTCCAACGTGTGCAGCGTGAGATTCAAACGAGGATCCAAATGTGTATTGCAGGTGACGGTGAGAAGTTTGAACATCTCAAATAAAAGTATATTGTTAAAATTAATTGTTTTTTTCCTCAGATCCTTTTGTCATGTGACAGTGTAGAAAATCACGAAAAAACAAATGCGCGTTTTAAACGCTGTAGTCTTATCATTAATGTCCACAAGGTATCTTTTCGTACTAAATCGAGGATTTTCTACAACTTTGTAAATCATTTTTTTTCCCTATCTCATTCCGTTTTTGAGATAGGAATGCTAACTCCGCAGTTTTCCACCAGGTGGCACGGTAGGCGGTTTCATTCAGTAGCGCAGGGCTACTTTACTATACCTAGACACCACTTTTATGAATATAGCAGCAGCCGTTCCGAAGTTAAGAGGGTGGGAAGGGACTTTAGTGGGCATACTGTATATTCATACTTGGATCCGTATTCTTGATACATGCTATCCCCCCCCCCCCGGAAGGTTAAGCAAAAATCTTTCTTTCAATAATTGAAAGATAAAAAAAGGAACCTTATCACATATTGCCATTGATGGGTTAAATTTATACGTGCGTTTAGAATTTTGAAATATTTGTTACACTTTATCTAGTATAATCGCTGAAAATTTCAACATAATAATTACATTGTCCACAAAAGGACTTGTCATATATTTCTAATCTATCGAAAAGACTTATCGTATTATTTTCACATTACATATATAGAATACATACTCGTATTTCTCTCGTATCTCTCGATTCTATTACATTAAAAGAGTAATAGAGCTGACACGAGTCATGTTCCCCCTCGATAAGTGTACAATTCATTTAAGCCCTGCTCCCTACCAATCGTCAGCCATATTTATGTCAACACTATCTGATACATTGATTACTGAGTAAACCGACCCACTCTTGTCAAAGTTGAGCTTCAAATAAATTTCGATAAAATATTTTTTTTTCTTATGGACTTAGGGCCTGTTCACATAGGAGTCCAGTAGCGGAAGCATAAAAGGAAAGATGGAGCTGAGACGGAAATAAACCAATCATAGGAGTTAAAAATAGTTGTTAATGGGTCGAAGGTTTGTGATTGGTTAAATATATTTCAATACTTTAACGCTTCCGCTACCAGATTCCTATGTGAACAGGCCCTTATGGTGCGTAATATTATACAGTAGGCTCTCGTGTAACGCGAGTTCATACAACGAGATTTCTTACAACGCGTTCAAAAAAGTGCGACGACTTTATTCCTATAACGCCATTCTCGTATAACGCGCCGTAGAATAAAATGTGGGAATTTTTCCATTTAAACATTGTGCTTAACGTTTATTGTTATGGCCACGGGGTTTTGAATGGTTTGAATGAAGTAGATAACATATCCATGTTAGATATGGCGGTCAAATCAAAATTTAAAAGATATATATATATATATATATATATATATATATATATATATATATATATATATATATATATATATGTATACACTCATGGACAAAAAAATTAGCGCACCAAGAAGGAGTCGTCAAAATGAAACGAAATTTTACATACGTAATGACTACTTTGATATAAGTAAATGATAAGAAAATCAAGAAAAAGGATAATTTATTTCAGAGAAAAAGGCAAAAGAACGGAGGAGTTAATACTCCGTTGGACCCCCTCTAGCGCGAATGCACGATGCGATACGATCGGGCATTGAGTCATACAAGTTCTGTATGATGTCTTGAGACATTTCGTTTCATATTTGCTGTAACCTTGCCTCTAGTTCGTTCAAACTCGTGGGATGCCCAACTCGTCGTCCCAAATGATTCCACATATGCTCGATTGGAGACAAATCTGGGGATCGGGCAGGCCAAGGAATGGTAGTAACAGTGCGGAGACAGTCTTGTGACACCCCTGCCGTATGAGGCCGAGCATTGTCTTCTTGAGAAATGGCTCCTGGGAGCCGTTGCATGAGTGGCAACACATGTGGTTGAACATACCGCTGGGCTGTCATGGTGCCACGGAACAATACTAGGGGTGACCTTGTATTGTAGGCAATGGCACCCCATACCATCACACCAGCTGTGGGAGCGATGTGTCGCTGTACAGCAAAGGCAGGATTGAAGCGTTCAACACGGGCTCTCCACACACGAACACGATTGTCATCACTGCCGAGATTGAATCTGGATTCGTCGCTAAAGACGACCTGGTTCCATTCCGCTGCAGTCCAGTTTCCTCGTGCGCGGCAAAACTCCAAACGGAGGCGTCGATGGGTGGGCGTCAAGGGCAGCACACGTAATGGGCGCCGCGATACCAACTGTCCTTCAGCCAGGCGCCTTCGTATGGTTCGAGAAGACACAGAGGCCCCTAGTGAAGGTGCTACCTGTGCCTGGATGGCGGCCGATGAAGCAGTTGGCTGTACGCGTGCATTTCTTACTATGTGGCGGTCTTCTCGACGACTGGTCTGTCGAGGGCGTCCTGAGCCTGGTCTTCGTGTACATGACATCTCTCGGGTCCACTGGTCCCAACACCTACTCACAACACAATCAGAGCGGCCTAATTGACGAGCTACTCGCCTAGCTTCCATCATCCCGACAATTCTCCCACTCTCAAACTGCGACAACTGCTTATATTGTCTTCGAACACGGCATAATGGCATGTCTATCTCAGATCTTCCTTTGGAAATGATTCAGCACACTCAAACAAGCTTTGGTTACCTGTTTTATACTCCACAGAGTACGATGTTCAACGCCCTCTACCGGCTATACGTAATGCGCAATCACGCTGCATTTCTAATCATTTGCATATCTCCCCGACATGTACCTTCATTGCAAGTTTCGTTACGATATCGCAATTATTTCTTGGTGCGCTAAATTTTTTGTCCATGAGTGTATATATATATATATATATACACTCAAGAGCCAAAACATTATGACCACCCCTACATTTTGCAATGAATTCGCCTGGATGACGTGGAAGGCACGTGATGAGGTGGAAGTGGTATTTAACTGCTGCTGTACAGTCTGAAGAATCATTCTTTCACTTACTTCTGTGTGTGATGGGAAAGGCTGCGGATCTAAGCGACTTTGATAGAGTGCAGATTGTAATGGCTCGAAGGCTCGGAACAAGTATTTCCGAAACTGCACGACTCGTGCGTTGTTCCGGACCTACAGTTGTTAGTACTTATGCAAAGTGGACGAATGACGGTGAAACCAGCAGTAGACGACATGGTGTTGGACGTCCACACGCTATCAAAGAAAAAGGTGGTCGGAGACTGTCTCGCATGGTGAAGCAACACCGGAGCCAGACAGTGACTCAGCTGACAGCCCAATACAATGCAGAGCCAAGTAGAATAGTATCGCAGCACACTGTTCAGCGGACACTGTTGGATATGGGGCTACGCAGCAAACGTCCCACTCGTGTGCATTTGCTGACCAAGCGTCATCGCCAACTGCGCCTGCGCTGGGCCCGGGAACATCGCGACTGGTCCATGGATCAGTGGGAGAAAGTTGCCTGGTCAGATGAATCACGGTTTGTCATTCATCATGCCGATGGCCGTGTCAGGATACGCCGTCTTCCAGGCGAACTGTTGCTCCCTCAATGTACAGTAGGTCATACACAGGCCGATGGTGGCGGTATTATGCTTTTGGGGACGTTCTCTTGGGCGTCTCTGGGACCCGTGGTTGTGGTAGAGCAGACCATGAATGCTACAGGATATCTGAATATCATTGCGGACCAGTTGCACCCTTACATGGCCTCTGTTTTTCCAGCTGGAAATGGAATGTTCCAACAGGACAACGCCACGTGTCATAAGGCTAAAATTGTGTTGGAGTGATTCCAGAAACATGATGCTGAATTCCAGTTAATGTCCTGGCCGCCTAACTCACCGGATCTCAATCCGATAGAACACATTTGGGATGTCATGGGACGGCAGCTCAGAGTTCAAAGACCACCAATTCGCAATATCTCGGATTTGCGTGACCGTTGCTTAAACATCTGGTACAATCTGTCTCCGGCCATCTACCAAGGACTTGTGGCATCCATGCCAAGACGGGTTGAAGCTGTGTTGCGCGCCAAAGGTGGGCCAACTCGTTATTGACAGGTGGTCATAATGTTTTGGCTCTTGAGTGTATATTTATTTATTTATTTGGCATAATAATAGTCACTCTAACATTTTACCTTAACATTATTCGCGTTATACAAAATTTTTACTCGTGCTACACGATTTCCTTAAACGAGATTTCATACAACGCGTAACATATTAATCGCGTTTTACGGGTGTTTACTTGTACATGCAATTATATTTACATTGGATGATACTATAGTTCTAACTGGAAGATAATTTTTCATGTGCCTATCTGCTCATCATTTTATATATTGAAATCAATAAAGTCTTCGGAATTTGATCTAAGTATAAAAAAAATTTAAATATCCTCCCTTTTTTTATTCGAGGGAAAAAGAAAAAGAGCAAATTTTGCTTAAAAACTGACTTTTTTGTGAATCGACATTTATTTCAAAAAGCAGGAAACCGTTTCAAAAATATTTTAGTGAAGTAAAGGCGCTGAGTGAGAGAGAAATGCATTTTTAACATTCCTTTTAGGAAAATAATAGCGAAATCGTCTCTTTAAAAGGTTTTTATCACGCTCTCGTATTCTTTCAACAAACAAGGCAACAATTTATCACGCACGGTAACTGTAAAGATGTTTCTATTCTTCTATTAGGCATAAATATAGATATGTTGCGTGTAGAACTTACGTATAGGATAATTTTGAATTTTATTATGACATTTACCGCTTTATTTTTTTGCACCAGTAATCTATATTTCAACTGCATTTTTGTTATCAATGCTTTCCATTTCATATGATTACGTAAACTGAATTTTCATTTTACATTTTATTTCAGAGAATTGTTATAACAAGTAGAGACTCTATTTATTTAATTTTACTTATCAAAAGCAAAGTTTTTTTATATAAAACATTTTCTTTACATATAGCCATTACCAATGTTAAAACTTTCAATGAGAAAAAAATACGCCTTCCCATACATTTTAAAATCTGGCCTACGGTTATTAACAGAATGCATGTCTCAAGAGCTATTTAAAAAATAGAATATTTTGCTAAAATGCTAGAAAGGTTTTCATTCCTCTCTTAAAATTGAAGCACATTATCAAGGAAAGTGGAAATATATATATAGGGATAAATTATTCTTAAAGTGGTATTCATGGTGTCTGAGATTAGAAAAACAAAACAAAAAGATATGAAAAGATAAATATACTAGAGATTAGGGATAATATTATAGAAAAGGGACTGTAATGTACTTTATTCACATCGAATTTGATTTTGGCTGCAAATGGATTTGATTCTTAGACCTAAGCTTTTATGCAGAGTAAGGGGAAATTTTTTGCAGTTTTATTAAATTTAGCGAATGTATAAGCTGAAATAATATTGAATTTAAATCTTTTTCTAGAAATGGAAATTGTAAAAGGCGACTCTAGAAAGAAAATTTCCCTTTTTTGGGACTTTTAAAATTTGCAAGTTAGATACTATAAATAGCTCCAAGAAACTTCTTTTAATAGCTTTAAAGTTCAGGGAAATTTGTTACGTTATTGAATTTTTCAGTTAGTTTCCTTTATGTTCGTAGGTGAACTTATATTAACTTATGAACATTTAATTCATTCTTCAGATGTAAATTTAAAATTATTATAAATGTTATTTTAAAAATATCGTTATTTTGGTCAAATTTCTATTCAATTTTCATTGTAAATGGCTCATAGAAGAAATGGTACGTGTCTAAGCCGAATACAGGAACGTTTTATCCATAGACCGGAAAGTCCCTCTATGATGTCAGAGAAGGTGGGAGAAGGTACGATCCCTATAGATGTCGCCACGCGGGGTGCTTGGTTAAAGTTGAGGTGACACCTGGCTCAATCGGACTCCGATCTTTGTGGAGCCATTACTTCCAAGGGGAATAACTTCCAGCCAAGGGGGGTTGAAAACAACAACAACAATAAAAGAAATGGCTCTATTAAAAATATTCTTCATCTCTTAATTTTTTTTTAAACTGTTACTGAGAAGTAATATTATTAAATATTTAGAGCTTAAATTAGAATAATTTTAAATTTTTAGTTTAAGAATATAATCCATATATAAATAAAGAAATAGAATAGGCTATAATTCCCTATGTATATCTCGTGACAAGATCTAATATAGAATAGTTTATAGCGAATGACCAACAGGTAGCAGTTAAATGTTGTTCCACAACCCCTATATATTGATTCCGTCACTCGTCCGTTATGACAGATATCGGAATCACATTTAATGACTAATGGAATCGTGGTGTGTTATGTAGCACAACCTGGATTAAGTTCGATTTATACTTTAGTGGTTACGCACAAATGGTACCATCATTAAGCATGGTATATCATATAGGGAAGAAAACGTTTAACTTATTCCGTAGATTAGATATTGCAAGTTGTATTTCATTTTAAATATAAATGTACTACTACGGCATTGCATCAAAAGATATTTTTTATGCTTTTTAGATATTCAAAAAGAATAACAGACACATTATTTAGAAACCCAATCATATGAAGCCAAGAAATTTATTAAATTTAAAAACAAATAGAGTAGGTGGGGGCAAAGGTTCGCATGGGGCAAAGGTTCGCACATACATTTTAAAATGACCGGGAAGAGTTTTAGGAAGAATAGGGTAGGCAATGCATTCCTCTACTTCCAGTCAGTTGCCTCGTAAAAAATGTTGGAGTTAAGACCCCCTTTTGCAGAGAAAATGAGGTAAGTTTATTTTCGTCTCTTTTAATGTAATTTTTTGCAAATTTTGAGTAATTTTGAGCATCACTCAAACTCACGAACTGTTTTGGGCTTATTTTTGCATGTTAGGGTGGTAAATAACCTTTCAAATCCTACCTTAAGTTTTGGGTTAACTCAAATATAGTGGCTTTCATTCTGCAGAAACAGAACCAGCACGAAATGGGGCAAAGGTTTGCAGTAGTTATGGGGTAAAGGTTCGCAGTGCAAACCTTTGCCGCTCGAACTATTAACATTTGTTTCATGTCCTCTTTTCATTAGGGATCCTTATTAACAACGTCTTTTATTATTAATGGGAATTCACATTTTTGTAATTTGAAAAAAAATTATGGTTTTCGATAAAAACTGCCTGTTTTCAATCAGAAAATTTTTTGTAAAATGCTTGAAAATCCATAAATTAAAAATAAAATAAATGAGTACAACACAAAAATAAAATAGCTCTGAACCTATTTTACAAGATAAAGGAATTAAATGTTGTTACAAGACATTATAAGCTTCGAAGGTCTGGTTAGGGAAAAAAACTCTAAATGAGTAATTTCCAGATTTGCAAGTCTTAATTTATAAAAATGCTCCTTGCTCCTTAAAAATGCTCCTTGAAATGCTCCTTGCGTCACAATTTTTGACGAAATTTTATAAAATTTATTACAAAGACTCCTCTTATACATTAAAATAAAGTTATGTATCCATTTCAGGTTTAGACATCATTCAGATTATCAAAGTTTAACTTAAGCGTGGAAAAGTACAAAAATTTCACGAGAATTCAGAGTACAAGCATAAAAATATTTCCTAAAAATTAATTATTCAACGAAAGCACAAATCAAAACATAACCCTGATCAAAATGTATAAGCAATCTAAATGCAAAATTAAGGATAAGGTTAAAAATTGGATCGCAAGGAGCATTTTAAAAAACATAATAAAAATTGCAATTTTTTAAATATAAAAAATAAAATTTTAAATATTTATAAAATTTTATAAGGTGTTTGAAATAGTTTTACTTTAATGAATATTTATGCCCAATTTCATATCTCTGAGGTAAAAATTTCAAAAATTGCTTTGTATTGTCCCCCATCCCCTTAATTTGCTTAATTTTTACGGGTTTTAAAAGAATGAGTAAAGCCTAAGATATAATATAACGATAGTGTTAATAGTTGATATTCTAATTGGAAGTTCTTTAGTTTAAGAAAAAAATTGTTGAGATTAACCTCTTTTCATTTTGTGAATTTCTTTGTTAGATTCAACTTTCTGTGTTAATAGTTGATATTTCATTTTGAAGTTTTTAGTTTAAGAAAAAATTTATTGAGATTAACCTGTTCAATTTGTGATTTTCTATATATGTAACACCTTTAAAAAGATTACAAGATGTGAAATAAAATTATTTAGACAACTCCATTTGTGATTTTCGATGCCTATCCAGTAAGAAACCAACGAGTGGGGTAAAGGTTTGCAGTGCGAACCTTTGGATATTAAACATACAAATTAATTTCATAAATTGACCGTTGTATTTAATTTGAATATTTTCTTCTACACTATTTTGTCTATAAAGGTATCTGTTACGATTTATATATATATATATATATATATATATATATATATATATATATATATATATATATTGCATTAATTGCATACAATAATTGTTGTATTTAATATGAATGTACTCCGTAGCGAAGTACGGGTATTCAGCTGGTTTGATAATAAATTATTTGAAAAGATTATGTTTTCTGAAAATGAAAGAAATTTATATTTGATAAATATACTAACTTAATAAATATTTCAATAATAAAACATTTTTAAAATTAAATATTTCTTAAAATTTTACCTTCAAATTTTTCACTATATGGTCTTCAGTCCTTTTAAACATGTTACAGAAGTATAAGTGTTATGCGAACGTACGCTTGTAATCTCGTATACTCAGAACCAGCCACACTACTCGACAAAAGTTAAAAAAAGGACATACTTTTTATCCGATAAATCCTGAAATTACCTTCCGAATTGTTTTACAAGTTAAAAGTAAAGAACAAAATAACAAGTCTCCTGTATCTTTTATTTCACTTTCCCTTAAATGTGTGTACCGCTGATAAAAGTAGTATTAACCCTGTTCTCTCAGATTCTAATGGACCTGATAAAGCTTTCTTTCGGGGGAAGGAATGCGTTACGAATTCAATAGTTTTTGGCAGCAAACCAATGTTTTATCTTTGTAAAAGAAATGCAGCTTCGCAATTCTTTGGTCAAAAGTATGTGCTGCGAGTGCAATTTGTGCGATCGAAAGGTCTTGAGTTTTATTCGATAATCAGCATAATTTTATGATGTTTTTCTTTTTTCGTCTTTGAGAAGTTTCCAGCAAACGTAGAGACTTTTCCGTTGGACCTATTACACAGCATAAGTTTTCATCTTTAATTGAATCCGTGTAAGCATTTTCATTTTGCGACGAAAACATTTGTTAAAGAATGTCAAAACAAGAAAATCCGATAATCTCTTAAGTTAACATACATATTGATTAATAAATAGAATAACTGAAACTTGATTTTGGTATGGTATAAAAATAATTGCAGCTTTTAAAACAATTGCAGTGGTATAATAAAAGTATACATTTTGATAAACCACTGATTTTACAGCTTTGTATGTTTTTCTTATTGGAAGAGCTGATAAAGCGTCAGCTCCTCTAATAAGAAAAACATACAAAGCCACAAAAGGCGAAATAAATTTTATAACATTACATTTAATTACTATTTTACTAAGTAAAATCGGAAATATATGAAACTTTTTAAAACATAGCGTCAGTGTGGTCTCTCGAAACAGAAACTATTTGAAATCATAACAAATTAATCATAATTAAAAGTATACAATTTCCTTTGGTGTACATTAATATGCATAATTATAAATACTTTTATGCGTAAATAAAAATCTTTATGACGTTGCATATTCTACGTAATAAGTATGCTTGCAAATATACACAATAATTATTATATATATCAAAGTATACAGAAATAAACTAAATACATGTAAAAAATGGCATTTACTGTCTGAAATAAAAAAGATGCTTACAATGATTGGTCTAGGTACGGTGGTTCAGTCGTAAAATTACTTAATCACTATCTAGTCAGTTTATCTATAATCTAAATCAATAAGAATACAGCAAAAAGAAATCTATGCAAAAATTTGAGAAAAAATTTAATAAAAGGTTAAAGCGCATGTTATCTCATCTAAATCTAGATCTAATCTGTTACACATAAAAGGAGAAAGAAGAGTTACATGACTAGCGCATGCGCGCTGAACAGCTTCGCGTCACAAGTGACGTGATTTCGAAGGAGAGTTCAATTTGCTCTAGTCGGAACATCCCGGCCCTCGTTGGACGGTGGTCCAACATCATCTGGAAAGGGGAGTGGGACGACCCTGTTGATGGCACGGCGGTAAACCCCGTTTCTCGTTCTCAGGTCCACCACTCTAACTAGTCCATCTTGACCAGTAAACGTTTGCTCGATGCGTGCTAGATTCCATTCCATTGGAATTTTGCTTGGATCTTTCATTAAAACTAACTGTCCTACCTTTAGGTTGGGTTCTTGTGTAGCCCATTTGGCTCGAGATTGCAGGTGGCTAAGATATTCGTTTGTCCATCGGTTCCAAAATGTAGATCTTAGGTCTTGTATTAGGGTCCATCTGGAACATAAAGACAGATTATCTGAAGTATGATTAGTTTCTGGTAACTGTAATAGGGTGGCACCTATCAGGAAATGTCCTGGAGTCAAGGCTTGAAGATCTGTTGGATATGCAGAAAGAGGAGTTAATGGGCGGGAATTTAGGCAGGCTTCTATTTGAGTTACGAGCGTGTACAACTTTTCAAAATTTAGAATCTTTGTTTTCGCAGTCTTCACCAAGTGTTTCTTCATCGATTTTATATTAGCTTCCCATAATCCACCAAAATGTGGCGATGCAGGTGGTATAAAGTTCCACTCTATGCCTTCTTCGGCACTGAATTTTTGTACAGAGTCTGATTTGCATATTTTAAACCAGGAATCTAAGATGTTTTTAGCGCCCTTGAAATTTGTAGCATTGTCACTCCAGATGGTAGTTGGTCTTGATCGTCTTGCGATAAATCGCCTAAGACTTGCAAGAAAGGCTTCAGTGCTTAAATCGGATACGATTTCAAAATGAACAGCTTTCGTACTGAAACAAATAAATATTGCGATATATGATTTCATAGTCACTTTAGATCGTCTCAAATTAGGTTTAGTAAGTATTGGACCAGCGAAATCCAGTCCTATCTTTTCAAATGGTCGAGACGGTATAACTCTATCTCTTGGTAGGTTACCCATCATTTGCTTCATGGTTTGATTTCTTGTTCGGAAACAAGTCATGCATTTACTAATAACTCGTTTGATTCTATCCTGTCCAGAAGGTATCCAATACATTTGTCTAATAAGGTACAGGGTTGTTTGAGTACCCGAATGAAGAGATTTTTTGTGGTAGTAATCTATCAATAATTCAGTAAAGTGGTGAGCTTTGGGTAAAAGTAATTGGTGTTTCCGGAATTCTGAAAGTTTCGAATTGCTTAATCGTCCACCAACTCGCAAAAGTCCTTCTTTGTCTAGGAATACGTTTAATGAAAGAATTTTACTATTGTTTGGGATTTGGCGATTTGATTGTAAAGATTTAATTTCGGAATGAAATTCGGAACGTTGAACATATTTAACCAATATCTTGGTTGAATTTTGAATTTCGGAAGCACTCAAAAAGGCTTTGTTTCTTAACTCAGGTTCAAGTCTACAATTTTTAGAAAATCTTAAGCACCAAGCGGTGACTCTAACTAATTTGCTGAATGAAGAGTATTTGTTAATGAAATCATTTGTCGTTACACTATCTACTACTGTTGCATTCATTGAAGCTCCTTTTCGAATTTCAAGTTTTTCGGTGTCTAATCCCATTTTTGATCCTTCAAATCTGGGCCATTTCTCCTTATCGTGAACCAACCATTCAGGTCCGTTCCACCATAATTTATTATCTTTTAATTCGGTGACAGTTAATCCTCTAGATATCAAATCTGACGGGTTGTCCTTTCCAGGACAGTGGAACCATTCACTAGGATTGGTATATTCCTGAATCTCTTGTACCCTGTTTTTTACAAATGGTTTAAACCTGTCGGACGTATTCTTTATCCAAAAGTAAGCTATAGACGAATCTGTCCAAAAATAACGCTCAAATGAATATTCTAAGCCCTTTGAAATTTTATCACATAACCTAGCAGAAAGAAGAGCACCCATTAATTCAAGACGGGGTAGCGAAATTGCTTTTAGTGGAGCAACTCTGCTCTTCGACGCCACAAAACTAGTAAAAATACTTCCATCACTGCGTGTTATACGTAGATAAACGACGACGCTATAAGCTTTCTTCGAAGCGTCTGAAAAACAATGTACTTGTATATCATTTATTTCCTTAGGAAGGGCATTAGCGAAACAATAGCGAGGAATACTGATATCCCTCAGCTTTCCGATTTCATTACACCATTCATCCCAAACAACGGTTATATTCTGAGGGAGATAATCATCCCAATCCAGTCCCAAACACCAAATCTCTTGAATTAGACACTTAATTCTAACTATATAAGGTCCGAGGAATCCCACGGGATCAAAAATGCGACCTACTGCTTGTAGAAGGTATCGTTTGGTGTTTACTCGCTTTGAAAGGAATTTCTCTAAATTTTTTGTTTCGAAATAAAACAAGTCATCGTTGGCATTCCAAGCCACTCCTAGCACCCTTTGGGGTAACAGAGCTTGAGTGTTAGGCTCAACGGATTCATTTACATCTATCCCTACTTTCTTCCACAGTTCACGTAACTCTAACGAATTGGTCTGCCATTTACGTAGAACCATGCTTGCATCCTCAAATATTTTAGTACTCTGTATGCTCGTATTATAGGCTTGTTCTACATTTTCTCCACCAGTGATCAAGTCGTCTACATACAAAGATGTATTTAAAATTTTGTAAATTTCAGGAAAGCTTTCTACATACCTCTTTAGGTGATACTTAATGGTTGCAGCCAGGAGGAATGGTGATGAACTCACCCCAAACAAGACTCTGCAGAGTCTGAACTCCTTGAGCTCTGGAACTGCGTTAGGTTTAGTGAGGTTATCGTCCCAAAGGAATCGGGCCACGTCGCGATCTTCTTCATCTATCTCTATTTGCAGGAACGCCTGCTTAATGTCCGCAGTCAGCGCAACAGGGTGTTGTCTAAATCGAATTAAAAGAGGGAAAAGATCGGGTAACAAATTGTTTCCAGTATGCAGACAGTCATTTAAGGATACCTGTCCTTTGCCATGTGAAGAAGCGTCAAACACCACTCTTAATCTACTCGTGGTTTTGTCTGTTCGAATCACTGCCCTGTGTGGGAGGTAGAAGGTTGGGGCTTCTCTGGCTTCATCTAAAACAGGAACAGGCTCTATGATATTTTCACTTAAGTAGTCTTCTAAAACAGCCTTGTATTCTGTGAATAATATTGGATCATTCTGGAACGTACATCGTAGTCTTGAAAATCTTTTATTAGCAACTTCTCGATTATCTTCTAATAATTGCTTCATCTCAGGTTTCCAAGGAAGTCGCACCTTATATCTCTTGTTATTGAAGGATATACCTGCCTCAAAGTCTTTCATAATTTGTTCGTCGAAATTACTACTATCTTTGTCTTCAGCTTCGACGCCCAGATTCTCCAGTTCCCAAAACTGTCTTAGCTGATCTGAGATAAGTTTCTCTTCCACAACTATCTTCATACTCAGTAACTCGTTAGTTGATTCAATCCGACCTTGAAGACACCATCCGAAAATTGTTTCTGTGGCTACAAGCTTATCACCTAAACGTTTGAGTCTTCCTGATACTACATCAAAATAATAATCAGCACCGATTAAAATCTCAATGTTCTTATTCCCGTAATTATAGCAGTCTGCAAGCTGTAATCCCCTCATCTGTTTTTTAGCTCTAACCAAATTAATCTCTGGAGCAGGAATATTAGTTGCGGATATTTGCTCCGTTTCTAGCACTTCTATTTCGATATATAAGGAAGGTTCTTCTCTGTTTTCAAGTTTTAATTTCACTACATTATATGTTTTTTCAGTTGGTTTGTTGGTCCCGAATGAGTACACAGATAAAGTTTCTTGTCTAATAACTCGTAGTTTCAACTTCTGAGAAATATCTTGAGCTATAAAACTCCTCATCGAGCCATTATCAAGCAACAAGCGAACATGTTCGATTTTATCATCGTTAAGGGTTTCCCTTATCATTGCTGTGCATGTTTGAAGTAATACACTGCACTGAGAATTTCCGTTTGTTTTAGTATTTTCCGATTCAATTTTGTAGTGAGAAATTGCCGTAACCACTTTATTTTCAGTGTTACTGTCTGATTTATTTTCGAGTTGATAACAGATGGATCTGTTATGTTTTCTATTACAAAGATCGCACAATTCTCTTTTTTTGCACTCTTTAATTCTATGTTGTGCTTTCAGGCATAAAAAACAACGCGCCTGTCTTCTCAAAACATCTTTCTTTTCATTCACACTCAAACTTTCACAGCGCTCTGAATCATGTTTCGCATTGCAGTAAATGCAAGTTTGACTAATTGGCAACATATATTCGTGTACCTTAGAACTATTTATCGCTGGCGTTCGGTAGCGATCATGTTGTTTATCGCGAAAATTGGTTTGACTATCTCTCGAAAACTGCTTCGACCTGGCGCCAGCACTTCCCGAGCTTGTCTGGCTGTAGATTAACATTCTCCCCCCCTCTCCTCTCGAACTACGAAGCATTATCGATGATTCGCGACACTCAGTTTCAATTTTTAAGAATTTCAATAATTCTGACACGTTGGATTCGCCGTCTTCTGATTTATCTAAACATCTTCTATTAAAATCTAAAGCAAGATCCTCAGGTATCAATTTTAAAAGTATGGGTTGTAATAAATGACCGTACATACCAGAAGTAACATTTATCGATTCTAGACTTCTGATCTGTACCTCACAAGTATCGTACAATTTTCTCAGTCCGGTTACATTGTTAGAGTCCTTCACAGGATTAAGATTTAATAATCTATATATGTGTGCTGATATTAAATTATTTGACTTCGCAAATCTGTTCTTTAATAGCGTTTTCGCTTTTTCATAATTCTCATCTGAAAGTGCGAAGCCGCAAACAACATTGGCCGCTGCACCTCCAAGTAATGATTTTAAATATGAGAATTTATCTATTTCCGTCAAAGCATTATTTTGATCAATGGAGTTTTGGAATTGGTTCCAAAATTCCAGCCAGGTGCATGGATCTCCGTAATATTTGTCGACAGTTAACTTAGGTAATTTAATAGACTTCGAGTAATTAATATTTCTATTTCCAGAATTCGAGTTATCCAATGAGTTATCGTGATCTAAGATAACCTGAGAGGTTTGTGCAGAAATATTCTGTTGGGTGAAATTTGACTGAGAACTTCTGGTTTCGTTTTGAGCTTTTAACTGAGCGGAAATTTTAGAATTCCACAACATGATTTTCTGAGAATATTCAAATGATGATTCTACTTCTAAATCGAAATCTTTCTCATTATCAATAACATTCTGAATTTTATCATCAAAATCCTTTAGCTCTTTGTAGAGCTCATCTAAATAATTTGAATGTTCTTGCAATGAATTTATATCATATGAGTCAAATTCACTTTCTAGTTTATTAATGAACTGTGTAACAACAGAACGTCTAACAGCTCTATTCTTTTTAAGCTTAGATAGCTTATCCATTTTTATAACTTTAAATGAATTATCACTATTTATTCAATAGTCAATGTTGTTCAAGTTCAACTAATAGTTTGTATTAATAAATCAGAAATCCTTACCTTGATCTAAAGAGTTGAGTCAAGGTGAAATTGTATTCCAATTGTATTCTTTAATCAATCACAAAAATGTTTTCAACGGTTATTTATAATCCGAATCTATTCGCGGCCGAGTAGCACCAATTATGGTCTAGGTACGGTGGTTCAGTCGTAAAATTACTTAATCACTATCTAGTCAGTTTATCTATAATCTAAATCAATAAGAATACAGCAAAAAGAAATCTATGCAAAAATTTGAGAAAAAATTTAATAAAAGGTTAAAGCGCATGTTATCTCATCTAAATCTAGATCTAATCTGTTACACATAAAAGGAGAAAGAAGAGTTACATGACTAGCGCATGCGCGCTGAACAGCTTCGCGTCACAAGTGACGTGATTTCGAAGGAGAGTTCAATTTGCTCTAGTCGGAACAATGATAAATACAATATGCGTTACATACGTTCTTGATTACTTGGATGCAGTTCAAATTTAACTTTTACATAATTATTTTATTCTTATTTTGGTTTTCAGTCATTCCCTCAGACTGTTGTTCTGACTAAATGTTGTTGTATTTTGTGAAATTCAAACCCGAAATCGGCGATGAAATGAAGTCTAAAAGACCTCTTGATTTTTATGTCACGGCCAAAGTCCGAACTTTCCAAATCGCGAACTCTCTGACCACTTCTAGCAATGGACGATTCACGTGGCCAAAGACCGAAATATTTGAGATTTTACGACTCCTTCTGGCTTTGAATGAAAGGTCTTTGCTCTCTCTTTTCCAGAAAAAGTGGCCAAAGCTAAAAATGGCCAAAAAAGAGAAAAGTCGCCAAAGTTTTGGATCATTCAGTAACGGGGGTGGATCCTACCAGTTCTAACTCGTAATTATTACCACAGTGAAAATCCCTTTAGTTTAGTGAAAGTAGAAAAAACGCTTCAATATCAAAGAGAGGACAACTTTTCTTGGACAATTTGCAAACAGGCCATTGATTGTTGGGCGCATCGCGAATGCACCGATAAAAGCCCGAAGGAATCGTAAATTCTCGACTATTTCGGGCTTTGGCCAAGTGACTTGGCCAATGCTAGAATTGGCCAGCCATTTCGCAAAGTGACCAGATTTCGGACTTGGGTCGAAACATTTGTACTTGCTGGAGAGAGGCTTCATGACGACAGTGACTTTAAAGCGGTAGCATGGTGGACAATTACTCAAGATCATCACCATCGGTCATCATGTGGCAGTTAGACACCTTTGAGGAAGGCATTCAGGCACTTGTACCGAGATATAACAAATGCATAAACATGCAGGAAAATTTCTTTGAAAAACTGTAATCTGCAATATTCATAAGAAAAAAATTATAAATTTTCTAAATATTATTACTTTATCCTAATCTCAAAACAAGGGGCTTCATTTCCAATCGCAAATATGTAACTCTAGCATTCCCGCACACCTGAGCTCGTGTAAGAAAAACCCTAAATAAATTAAAATCTCGTTTATTCTAAACCAAAAAGTAAGTCTTCTTGAATAAATTTCTTCTGCCGATTCTTGCAATTTCTTAAAAATAAATTCTAAATAGCATGAATGAGTTTCTGGCATTTATTTACTCGGATGGAAGAAATGAAAATTTCTTCAATGGGTGATCTGTTTCTAAGAAATAAGAGCCCTAATCGCTTCATTTAGCTTCAAAGACCTGAGATAACTGTAAACAAATTCAAAAGAATTACAAAAACAATTATTTAAAAAAAATAGTGTTTCGTTATGGATAATTGATTTGTTTTTAACAATCATGGAAGTTGGGATTTAAACTTTGTGACAGTAATTAGATGAATAGTGCTTAATCAATAAATTAAAAAATTATTCCTGCAACTAATGTTTTATTTTTATATTCATCATTTATGGAACACTATTGTTAATTTAATATCATTCAAAACTAGATTAAGTTCTTGTTCTCGCACTCAATGTCCCCTCATTTGTTAGATTATTTAAGTCATGTTCGTTAAATGATCTTTTATGGGAAGAAAGGATCTTCCACCTTGCTTTTGTAATTTTCAATATTTTACACTATGTACAAAATGAGAATAATTAATATTCTGCTACATTGAATATACTTCGAAATCACAAATAAGTGTTTTGTGATAGAATAAGATCTATATTTTAAAAAATGTTAGAAATTTTCAAAATGTTTCATGCGCATTAATTTCCTACTGATTTCTTCCAAATTTCTCAGGCTTGAAGTGACAAACTGAAGTTTTTGTCACAAAACTGTGCATCATTCTATGAAACCAGAAATAGTTTTTCAATTTTATAAACCATGGCAAAAAGTGAAAAAATGCAAAAACATTAAAAATACAGGCAGATTAAAAAAATTATTAATGGATTTAGATTTTCACAAAGAAATTCAATGGACAATTATGTATATATATATATATATATATATATATATTAGACGAGCCTGTTAAATGGGTATCGTAAATCCCTGTTATTACTCCCTAATACTTATTAATAATATTGCAGTCAGAACATAGGCCGTGGTAAATGATTACAATTTAACTATATCCAAAAAGTTTATTCCAACTATTAGTTAACTTCCCTCAATTCAATCCGCACATAATTTAGTTTTCCAAGTAATCATCTCAATCCTCTAGATGCGTGACCGATCAATCTCAATGCTAATCTCGCTCTCTGCTGAAACTCTATATTTCATCAAGGCATCTAACCTTATCGCGCATGCTCATTATGACGTCTGCCGAACTTTCTAGAAGAATCTTTGCCTAGTCTGCAATTAATTTTCGCGCGAAACCCACTCTAAACTCCAAAAACAATTCCCCAAGCAATGATGCCTGCGATTCTCCTTTCTTGATCCCCCCCCCCCCAAAGGCCATTCAACTCTATTAATAACTCCTATAGCTTATGCATTCGTAGACGCGTGTAATCTGATTGACTATGAATAATCATGACTTTTAACGTTAGAAATTAGTTTTTTTAAAGCCCCCTGTAAATTTCTCAATTAATGCTTAACACTAAAACACACACACACACACACACACATATATATATATATATATATATATATATATATATGGAAGGCTTATATTTAAAAAAATAAGGTATTTAAATGATATGGAGTGTGCAGAGACAGCATTCTGAAACGTAGAACCATTTTTAAAAAAAATTTTGAGAAAAACAGGCATTTTTCTGTCAAAAAATCCTCATTTTGAATTCTAAGTGTCTTCAATGTAGTAAAAAAGAATATTAATTATTCTCATTCTGTATGTAAAGTTAAAAACTGAAAATTTATAAAGTTCGAGGTTGAACGTCCTTTGTCCCCTTAAATGGATTTCACCCCACTATTACACCTCATACCCGAGATAAAGCATCACCTACAAGTGTGGAATGAAAACAAAATTTCATTCATAGCTTCTCTCCCACAGTATCCGCTTCTGAAGTGCATGAAACGAATACCACCAGGTCTCTTCCATCATGCAAATGATATCATCCGCGTGGTAGTCTAAACTGGGTTTTTGCCGATTTCATTCTCTCGCCACCACTGGCTTCGAACACTCGGGGGCTACTGGGGCTATCAAAGGAAATCATTTCAATGACAAATGTGAACGCGGCTCGGTATCTTCGGCGGAAACTTGCAAGGGAACCATAAACACGCCGCGGAATTTCCCCGTTCTGAGAGATAACGTGTTTGGTCCTCTGCCAGAAAACGTCGAAACCGAGTCGTTATTTTACCGAGTGACATAAAATGTTATTTGATTTCAGCAATCACCGGAGAAAATATCTGATACCGGGTTAGTGCTGATTTAAGCAAGTTCGCGAAAACATATTTATAACGGCCTGGGATAGAGTTGAGGGAAACGGCGGTGTAAATGTTCATCCCAGTTTAAACTAACTGAACAAAATAAGATTAAAACTAGATTAATGCATTTAATGCATCCCACCGAGATTAAATATGAAATAAAGTGCTCTTGGGATATTCGTATCCAAATTTCGCTTTTAAACGAAAATTCTCGGGACAGAAAATGATACAAACCCAGTGGCGTAGCGAAGGGGGGGCAAGGGGGTCTATCATGCCCCGGGCACCACTCGCAGAGGGGCGCCAAATGGTCCTTTTCACTAATTCTATATATTATATTACTATATGTTTTTCGGGGGAGGGGCGCCAAAAAGGTGTCGTGCCCCGGGCGCCAGTTATGCTCACTACGTCACTGTACAAACCCCACTCTTTGCCCCTTTTCTAACTAACCCTAATGGATTCGTTCACCTCAATGTTAACCTACGAAGAAAAATGTGTCTACTACTTACAGCTACATAAATGCTCTTAATCCAATAAAAATGGTATTTTCAGACAGCCTGAACTTTTCTTCACCTTGCAACGGGATTCATTTTATAAATTTCGCTCACCAAAAGAATAGACGAGCGTTTAAAACACACTTTGCCAGATTTTTCCCCCGAATAATTTAAATTAAAAAATATTATTTGAATTAAAAAAAAAAACGAAATATGCCCCCAACGTGTCAAATTCTTTTCTCTTTTATGGAGTACATTTTTTTTTTAAATTTCTGAATACCAGTCGGCAATCCTTGGACACATTTTTCTCCATAGGTTAACATTGAGTTTAACGAATCCAATAGGGTTAGTACACAGCAGCCTTAACGGCCTCCAATTTATATTTTTCAAAAACAGATAAAAGAATGTGTTACAGTGACCATAGTGGTCCTAAGTACATTGCGTTAAGGCAAATAATTAGAGTTAAATTAATAAAATTTAGCAGCACATTAAGATAGTGAATATATAGAGTAAACCCAACTTAAGTCTCACTGAGGAGTTATCAAGATATAAGTCTGACTTAAATTAAGTTTAAGGAAGGAAACTTACACTTACATTTTATGAACACCCCACGTGGTCGGGTGCACCACGTGTAGAACTTAAGGGGACGAGGGACCTTCAAATTCGAATGTTTTAAATTTTCAATTTGTAACTCTACATACAAAATGAGAATAATTAATTTTCTATTTTACTACACTGAAAACATTTAGAATTCAAAGTAAGGAATTTTTGGCAGAATAATGTCTGTTTTTGAAAAAAAAAATTCCAAAAATGCTGACTTTTTCAAATTGATCTATTCGCATTCTATATTAATTAAAATTCTTAAATTTTGTTTTATAAGTTTACCATATGTATATAAATATAAATGTGCATTTAATTTAATTTTTTGTATGAATCTAAAGTCTTAAATAATTTTTTTTATTCTACCTGTTATTTTTTTATGCTTTTTCTTTATTTTATGGTCTGTAAATTTGAAACATACTTGTGATTTCAAAGAATTATGCACAGTTTTGTGACGAACACATCAATTAACAACTCTGAGAAATTTGGAAGATATCAGAAGAAAATGTATACGCATGGAGCCTTTTGAAAAATTCTAGCATTTTTGAAGAATTTTTTGATAAACAGGTCTTATTCCTCAACAAAATACTTATTTGTGAATTCTAAGAATCGTCAATGTAGTAGAAAAGAATATTAATCATACTCATGAGGTATATAGAGT
The DNA here is from genome assembly GCA_907164885.2 of Dolomedes plantarius. Classification (NCBI taxonomy): domain Eukaryota; kingdom Metazoa; phylum Arthropoda; class Arachnida; order Araneae; family Dolomedidae; genus Dolomedes; species Dolomedes plantarius. Next base: position 24,317,782 of record OU015496.1, on the reverse strand, counting down.
AAAACATTGAAAATTAAAGAAAAACGAGATTAAAGGTCACTTGTTCCCTTAAATCTTAGAAATAAAATAAAAATAAAACATGACTCACGCAATTACAATATTGACAAGTCGATTGGGGACAGCAACAGTACTCTTTATTTATTTTAAAATATTGCATCAGGATCATTCACTTAAAAAAAGGTAAAATAGTGGAATGACATGCTCCATCTCTCTCGCTCCCAGCACCCCTCACCACACAAAGAAGAGAAACGTGCTAACTCTATCGCAGCTAACACCGGTGTCTGTTCTCCTCGAGAGCAGAGAAATCCGTTCCTTCAAAGTCGCCAAGCGCATGCGCAAATGGACGCGAAAAGTACTCCTACTTGGCAAGCATCGCCCCCATTGGCGATAATTTCCTTCGATATTTTTAGTGCAATTAAATTGCAATTGAGCAGGTTATAAAGCACATGTCTTTATAACAGGATGCAGTAGAGCTGATGTTTGTAATTAAATGGTTCCGTCGTGGCCATGCAAACACACACATGTATGCGATGCGAGTGCGCTCGTGTTATCATGTTTAAATATACATCTCCAGTGTACCAGATAGTCTTGGATGTAGTTTTGCTCTTGTTATGAGCTACTCGGCAAATCAGTATCCTGGAGGGAAAAAGATCTCCAAATGCGGAAAGTTTCTAAATTTTTACTGATGACAAGCAATAGGGCAGTTATTCAACCCACTTAGAAAAGAATTGTTATACAGCGCACTAAGATGACAAAAGGCATTGAGCCCGCCCTGCTGAGTGGGGCCAATTGCGCATATGTACATATCTAGCGTACGAGGTACCTTGGACTTATTTTTTGCCCTTGTCATGAGCATAACAGATCAGAACGCGTTAGTTAGTACGTGTGATCCATTTTCAAACGAACACAGAAACATAATTTCATGCATATATATATATATATATATATACAGTGATTTTCGCTTATAAGAATCACGTTTGTTATTAGTTTTTGATTCTTATAAACGGTTGATTTTTATAGCCGAAATTAATGTTTTTGGTCAGGCACACACATTTATATATACATATATTAGATATTTTACCATAAAATACGCTTTAATTTACGTTAATTATCTTTTATTAAAATTATCGTTTATAATTTTAAAAATACAACTTAATTTCTTGACCTATAAGTAGATACACATGATTATAATAAGAGAAGAAAAAATTCCAATATTTGTTACAACATACCTGCTTAACAGTTTAACATTTCAACTACAGGAAGGGTAAAAGAAAAAGTTTTCTATGGTAGTTTGACGTAATGAAGTTTTCAGGAGTCTGTTTATACCTCTTTCAATACCAATAGTCTCAGACCAAGATTCACCTTCTAGCTTACGTTTCACGGTTTGATAACGTGCTGAATCTAATGATGTCACGTTTGCCTAAGTGATAGTGGACACTTCGCCAAAGATTTATGTGTTTCAGTGTGCAGGAAGCCGCAGCCAGGATGTGGAAGGTGGGAAAAAAAGAGTCCCCGTCTTTTTTTGTCAGTGGAGAAAAGTTAAACTCGGACCTGGACGGGTAGAGATGCCCCTGGGTCAAGCTAATAGGACAGTGTTGTGCTAAAGCGTTTACGGAGAAACTATTATGTTATGTCTAGCAAAGAAAGGTATACATTTTACGACTGTATTCCATCCCATCTTATCACTCTTTCTTTAAAAAAAATAAAGAAAGAACTTCGTGCCTTTTGAGGGTTTAAGTGATTTTTTTGGAAAAATCAAAGGAAAGTGAAGAGTGTAAGCTGATTCTTAAAACCAGTGGATTGATTCTTTAAAGCGAAAATTTTAACATGGAAAAAATACATTTGTTTTTGTTTTTGCTATATTGATTCTTATAAACGGTTGATTCTTATAACCACTCATCACTATAAGCGGTGGTTACTGTATATATATATATATATATTTAACTGGGGTCACCACTGATGGACCCCCCTCCCCCAGTTTGAGGCTGTGACATTGTTCCGACTACTTAGTGGTCACAACTGCCTGGAAGTACATCTTTTTCGCATTGGTGTGTTGCCTACCCCTTTTTGCTCCCTTTGCGGAGGTGACTTTGTCATGGATGGTTCCCATATTCTTAACTGCGGAGCTCTTCGTGGGACTTATTAGGAGGCAAGTGACCGAATGATTCAACGACTTAGTTTTATTTGCACATTTTTGTTTGTTGTTTCTTCTGTGTGCATGTTACTATATATATACATATATATATATATATATATATATATATATATACATATATATATATATACATATATATATATATATATATATATATATACATATATATATATATACATATATATATATATATATATATATATATATATATATATATATATATACATATATATATATATATATATATATATATATATATATATATATATATATATATATATATATATATATATATATATATAATTTCTTTCCTATCCTATTAAGTACGTTTTTTAATTAATATTCTCTTATTATACACATTTTATACCCATATTATATCCTTACAGACTTTTATATAATTAATTCAAACTTATACCTTTTCAATAATAGTCTTCCTCTTTCATCATGCGCGTTAACTAGTTCCCGATTATAAATCCCTAACTATACTATATCCCTAAAAGGACAAACACTGCAAATTTTACCTTTCCATACGGCTTCATTTCCTGCAGAGAATTTCACGAGTTCAGCATTTCTGTGAACAGCTACATCTGTTCTCAGACTATTAGCTCTTGTATGCTGTACATATAAAACGGTAACATGTGTATAATCGAATCAGCAGACATCCTAAAGTATAGTCAGGTAATATAAATCTCTGTTCTGCTCGACTTGGCTCTTGTGGCTATATTATATATATTTGTGGATAATTTCCTTGGATTTTTACTTTGTAATCTAGCATGAGCTGCAGCTTATGTATAGATACAGTTAAACTGAGGAATTCAATTTTCGAGTGATTAAGTATTTCGTTTAAAGAATAATTTTAAGACAAATTTCAACCGTTCAATTCACAATTCATATTTTTAAAAAACTTTAATGAGCTTTTCTTCATACATCCTAAGGCTCTTCACATTGCTTTCGGAGCGCAACGTTGCGTTCCTCCGTTGGCATCGAGGTTGTTGACACGTATTGAGATTGGTTTGCCATATCACGTGGTAATTTCGTTGGGCTCTGTGATTTGTTAGAATTTTTATCGCTGATGCTATGCTCCGCTCCTGAGGCAAAGTGAACAAGGCCTTACTGTTGTTTCGTTGTAACAGGAGTGTTTAGCTCGTGAGTGTGCTCTTAAATTTATACACGAAAGAGGATATATAAGTCAAAATTTTGGTACTTATGTATTATAGCTGAATCTTGGTGGCTTTTTTCACTTGGTGCAATATCAGATCGCCAATTCCTAATTTCACAGAGGCAACCTGTTTTCTAATCGCAAGTTGCAAACAACATTTTGAGCAACAGCATGTTAAAAAAATTACAAACATGGGGAAAACGCATGCGTAGTAAAAATTTAAAAAATAATAGGCAGCTGAAGATAGGCAGGTCTAATTAAAAATTGCGTACTAATGAGAAAACAAAAATACACAAAAAATATTCAAAATGGGCATGTTAAAAGAAACACAAGTCATTGGAAACATAAGTCTTGAGATACTGAAAATTTGTATGATGGTTGCTCTTAGGCCCTAGGTGGACAAACAATGGACGAATGTATGGTCAAACAATCTCATAAGTTTTTTAATTTTTCGTGTAGTAGAGTCTTTTTAATTTCTGATTTTTATATAGAAATAATGTATTATCATTGCATCGTATGTTGGGTATATCTTCACATGATGTAATATTTATGATGTAATATTTATGAAACTAATTTTCAAATATTTCCAACTATTCACTAACTTAAAAATGATTAGCTCTGTATTTAGTTTTATCTATTGGTTTTTGTGCGAGATACTTTAAGAGTACATACTAGTATTATTCCTTAAAATTATTCGTTCATTTGAACGAAAGTAAAACATATTCTTCTTCCCTCTCTATTTTTCTGCTATTATTCATCACCTCAGATATGATGTACTCTGAAATAAGTTTTTCCCATGAAGCATTTTACCTATCCCTTGAAAATAACACAGAGGAATTATTTCTTAAAACTAATTATTCTTTTGAACGAAAGCAAAATCCACTCTATTTTTTTATATTATTAATCACCTCAGATATGATCTACTAAGAGATTAGTTTTACCCATGAAACATTTTATCTATCTATTGAAAATAACATAGGGGAATTATTGCTTAAAACTAATCATTCTTTTGAACGAAAGCAAAATCCACTCTATTTTTTATATTAATCATCACCTCAGGTATGATCGACTAACAAATGTTTTACCCATGAAACATTTTACCTATCTGTTGAAAATAACATGGAAGAAGCATTGCTTAAACCTAATCATTCTTTTCAACGAAAGAAAAATCCACTCAATTTTTCTGATGTTTTTTATCATCTCAGGTATGATGTACTAAGATATCAGTTTTAAACATCAAGCATTTCACCTATCGATTGAAAATAACACGGAGGAATTATTTCTTAAAACTATTCATTCTTTTGAACGAAAGTAAAGCACATTTTTCCTTCCCGCCCTTTCCTGTTATAACTCATGACATGTACCGTCCCCGTATTTTCCTGTTATAACTCATGAACTGTTATAACTCATTCGGTACCGAATATCATGTACTAAGAAGTCAGTTTTACCCATATATTTCCTCAACGCTCCAGTGTCAAATGAATGATTTTCGCCTCGTCACCGGAACCTTGTAAAAGAGCTGCAGACTTCGCCAAAACAGGCGGCGATATATACTTGTTCAGAGATAAAGTATCTTGGTCCTTTACTTGAGTCGAAATTGTGCAGTTATTTTACCAGGCATCAAATAATGTTATACGAATTTCTGTAAACCACATGAAATATATATATATATATATATATATATATATATATATATATATATATATATATATATATATATATATATATATATATATATATATATATATATATATATATATATATATATACAGTGATTTCCGCTTATAAGAATCACGTTTGTTATTACTGTTTTTGATTCTTATAAGCGGTTGATTCTTATAACCGAAATTTAGGTTTTGGGCAGGAACACACACACCTATATTAGATAATTTACCATAAAATACTCTTTAATTTACATTAACTATCTTTTATTAAAATTATTTTTTATAGTTTAAAAAAAACTTAATTTTTAGACCTATAAGTAGATACACATGATTATAGTAAGAGAAGAAAAAAATACAATATTTGTTACAAGTTACAACATACCTGCTTAACAGTTTTAACATTTCAACTACAGGAAGGGAGCAAGAAAAAGTTCTCTACGGTAGTTTGACGTAATGAAGTTTTCAGAAGGCTGTTTATACCTCTTTCAATACTTATAGTCTCAGACGAAGATTTACTCGGACAGGTAAAGTTGCCCCCGGGTCAAGCTAATAGGACAGTGTTGTGGTAAACGTTTAAGGGGAAACTATTATGTTATGTCTAATAAAGAAATGGGTAAATTTTACGACTATATTCCATCCCATCTTATCAATCTTTCTTTAAAAAAAAAAGAAAGAACTTCGTGCGTTTTGAGGGTTTAAGTGGCTTTTTTGGAAAAATGAAAGGAAAGCGAAGAGTGTAAACTGATTCTTAAAACCAGTGGATTGATTCTTTAAAGCGAAATTTTTAACATGGAAATAATTCATTTGTTTTTGTTTTCGCGATATTGATTCTTATAAACGGTTGATTCTTATAACCAGTGATCACTATAAGCGGTGGTTACTGTATATATATATATATATATATATATATATATATATATATATAGCCTATTTTATGCATTCAAAGTGACTTATTAAAATAATCAGATGGGATCTGATTTGATAAAAAGTCATTCTTTTATAACTGCACAAAAATTAATGTGGTGCATATGTGTGTTAGATTTTCTCATAAAAGTAAACCTTTGATAGTTTATGTTTCAAAAACACTGTTTTAAAGGTCCAAAAAGCCTTCTAAAATATGCTTTTAGCGACGAGAAAAAGCGTAATTAGATTACTACCTGTATGTTCAATTATTCGCCAAGGCCTTTTGCTTCATTTTTAATATTTCTTTTCGTTTTTGTAAGGAGAAGACCCCCTACTACCCTCCAATCATAGGTTTTGAAGAACTTTATTTGGTTTAATATTGCACTGAAATGAAAGCGTATTTTTAGATAACGTAATTAAGAAATTCTATCAAATAATTTTTTTTCAATACTTCTAGAATCAGATTGAATTATTTCTCATCATTTCCAAAATGAACTTTTCTGCGCTCAACAAAGAATACTTGTAAAATACATTTTTGGTTGATTTTCTGTCTTTTAAAAAGGTACGAAGATTTTCTTTTTCCTCGACATCGACCCAAAATTTTTAGGCCGGATCTGGGCACGATAAATCTGAGGACTGGAAAGTCCCTCCGTTGGGTTTGCAAGGGTGGAAGGAGGGTAACAGTTTACCAGTAGTCACCCCTTGGGTTGTTCGGTCAAAATTGGAGTGGCACCGGGCAAAACTTCGGCCTCCGACCCTTGTCAAATCCAATAAACGGGAACTAAAGGGAAGCTTTATCTCTTGCAGCTTGCTGGTTAGGATTTACTGCGACACGGGACATTAGTAGCAACAACATATCAAACTAGCACCAGTTAAAATACCGGGTGGGCAAAATGTCCGTATAAACTTTAAAAATTCATAAAAACCGGGAAAATAACCAAAATTAAAAAAAAGGTTTGAATGGTTAGCATCGCTAGGTCACGGATTTTTTTTTTAACACAGGAATAAAAATAACTCAAAAAACAGCCGACAGGTGGCTCTGGTACTAGCGAATTCTGTGTAAATATACAAATTAGATGGTTATAAGAACGTCCTAATTCACAACCAGTTCACCGTTGTTCCGCGATCCGCCGAGAGGTGTCGTGTATACATCCGGACCTGCTGTACTCTGCCGTTGCTGGATTTGTGACAAGCCTGCAATGCCTTAACCCCTGTGGTGGGGGGTCATGTGGAACACCTACTGCTGTAATAAACTATTTATAAGCATTCTTTTCGTTATTTGCGCATCTTTTCTTTGACTTGTGTAAGTCAGCGCCACCTGTCGGCTGTTTTTTTAGTTATTTTTTCCCTGTCTCAAAAAATATCCCGTGACCTAGCGATGCTAACCCTGCAAACCTTTCTTAATTTTGGGTTATTTTCCCGGTTTTTATGAATTTTTAAAGTTTATACGGACTTTTTGCCTACCCGGTATATAAAGCTAGCTTTCGATACCAGAATTTGCGGATTCTGATTTGCATGAGGCACCACAAGGGTCGGAGTCAAACTTCTACCCAGTGACACCCTAATTTTGAGCAAGCAACCCGAAGTGTGACATTTGCGGGGCTTGCAAGTTCCTCTAAATCTTACAGAGCTCACGAAGGGGCTTGCTGCCCTACAGATTCCAACGTGCTCGTATCCAGCGTAGACACGAGAGCATTGAGTTTGTCGAGACTAGTACTGAACTACCCCAGTACCGAATACCGACTCGCTGACCACTAGGATGCTCCGTACCTAGAGGATACGCTACTTCATTCAAATCAGAATTCAAAAATCCTCACCAACAGAGATTATGGACAAAAACCAGACTTCAAAAGATGAGATTAACCCTTTCGCGACGGCAGTTCCGATCACGCGCTTTCCTCTGAGGCCGGAAGTTTTTCTCGTGAGCGTACCCTCCAGGCCGGCGGACTTTTAAGAGCTAAGCCTAAAGTTGCGAAAAATTCCGAAATAGTAACATTTACAAACAAATCTATTTATTTAAGCTATATATGTGTTACTTACACATTCTTTTATTATTTTTCCACTAAAAAATTTTTGTTATACAGTTTAAAATATTTTTCGCTGGGACATAATGTCGAAATCCTACTCTCCCTTTCCACAGTAAGATACTTTCATCAACTGATATATTCCTATCAGGAATATATCCAGAATATGTCAATAATATATCAAGAACTCTGAAAGTTTTGAATGATTAAATCTAAAAAAGGTTTAATTTTTTCAATCTTTTTGGCATTAGTAGAAGTGAAATGCAAGTATCGAAGAATTTCGATGCGTTGGTCCCGACTCATAACCTTACTGAAAAAAGGTTTTGCAATCATTGGATTCGTTGAGTAGTACATCTTAATTTTTGGTTTTTTCACGGTACCCATTAAAATTGTCAAAGCAAATTAAACAAACATTTCTTCTTTAGTTACAGGCAAAAATACTTCGAGGATAAACTCTGTTCACTTTCCGGATTTATGAACCTCTCATACGCATTAATTTGGTTAGTATAATATAATACGCATTAATTTAGTTATTAAATCCATTACAGTTTCATCAAAAAAACATCTGAAATAATACAATTCATTTGATACAGCATCATCGACTTTTATTCCGCATGCCGCTGTGAATGTTAGTAGAGTTAAATCCCTTACGGGAGAAGACCACAAAGAAGTACCGTCCCGCGATATACTCAGAATAGAAATGTCTGATATATCTTCATAATCACTCTGATCTCCGTGTTCCAAATAAACAGATTCACCCGACGAGATTTTTGTCTCACTGTCACTACTTTCATTTTCAGACACATTTCTTATCAATTCAGAAATTTCGTCTTCTGTTAAATATTTTCTCCTTTTCTCCATATTAAATCATCAAAGGAAAGAAATCTCACTGCAACAGAATCTGATTCTGACTCAAAACCCATATACCCAATGCTACAATCCCACCGCAAAAGAAAAATAAACAAAGATATCTCGTAAACAAAGACCACGTGCAAAGTTAAATGCCCTACCCGCTGACAGCCAAACGCAATACATCCATTCCTCCGTTTGTTTACATAAAACGATAGACCGCATGTGATTCATACTAGTCTTGTTTTCGAATAGAAGGTCCCAACTACGTGTACTCCAAATTTCATAGACATGCGGTGCCATCTTGTGCCTCAAAAATTAACTAATAAAACGTTCCGAACTACTGACACGTATAGGTGACGATCGGCCAGAAACGCGGATAGCTGCTGTCACGTATAGGTGACGATCGGCCAGAAACGCGGATAGCTGCTGTCACGTATACGTGACGTTCGCCGCGAAAGGGTTAATGGTTATAATGTCCAAAACTCTGTACGTAAATCATGAATGTTAATAAATTTTACTTTATTACTACTTCTTTATTACTACTTTTCGTTTTTTTTAATAACGAGACAAATGCAAATAATGAAATTCTTCAGTTTATTTTTCCATGATAATTATTAAAAGCTCTTATGAAAAGCTTGGTGTTTTTACAGCTTGCACCAAAGAACCCTTAATCTTGTAGAAAACAATTTAACCTCTCTCACGTACAGGACTGATGATTTTCAAGTAAATCGTGTTTTAAGAGTGAATTCTGTCTAGACTTGACGAAATACGTGTTAGACATGAACTCTTTTAAAAGTTATACTGTTGAAAATAATATAAAGACTAGGTCCTCTCGTGGGCCGTTCTTTTTTTTCTCGGTAGAGATGGGAAGAGATAAATTCACAGTTTTGAGAAATTTGAAACTAAGGTTTAATAGCCTCTACATATGTTTGGTAGCAGGGTACTCTACTATTTGATATGTAATTATACACAGTTGAATACTAGAAGCCCGATTTGTTTTTGAGATAGGTATAAGTTGCCATAAAAACTTCACGAGCAGGCACACATAGAACTAAAGTTTCCTAAAAGTCTAGAAAAATTTATGTCTAACATATTGTCTAATATATAGTCTAATCTATAATCTAACACGTGTTTAACATATAATCTAACATATTGTCTAACATATGTCTGACATATAGTATAACATATAGTCTAACATCTGTCTAACATATACTCTAAAATATATCTAACATATATCTAACATATCCATTCTACCAGTCTACCATTTGCCTAACATATTATAGTCTAACATATAGTCTAAAATCTGTCTAACATATAGTTTAAAATATGTCTAACATATATTTAACATATAGTCTACCATCTGCCTAACATATAGTCTAAAATATAGTCTAAAGTCTGTCTAACATATAGTTTAAAATATATCTAACATATATCTAACATATAGTATACCATCTGCCTAACATATAGTATAACACGTAGTCTAAAATCTGTCTAACACATAGTTTAAAATATGTCTAACATATATCTAACATATAGTCTACCATCTGTCTAACATATACTAGTCTAACATGTAGTCTAACATATGTCCAGCTTAACTCATAACATAACCGGGGATATTTCTAGATTTTTACCTTATTTTACCATGTTTAAATTCACTCGAGTATGTTATCTGATAAACGCTATGTGTGTTAAATTAATTCATAATTTTTAAATTTACATTTATTTATGAACCTGTCAGCTTTTTTTTCGTCCGTTGTGTTTACTCCCTCGTACACTGAAAATTATGAGAAACGTCGTAAATTCGGCAATTTTCCCTTTTCTCTTTTAATTAAAGTCGTCTTGAATAAAGAATTATTACGTTTGTATGTTTATTCTGCTAATGAATTTTCAGCCGAAATTTTTCAAAGAATTGAGAGTTTGAGATAATTTCACACAAATCACATTAACGATATACTTCCATTAATGAGAGCATTAAAATCATAAATATCAATATTCGGGAAAATTCCTTGCGAGTCGAAGAAGATAAGCTTCTCTAAATCTAGTAGCATACCTAATGCGTTTTCCGTAGTTTAAGAAGTCAATTTTTTCTCTCTTATATCTCTCTAAGTTTCTTGTAGTTTTTATAAATTAATAAAGTAATTTAGATAACAGTATCGAAGGGAACTTTCTCGTTCTACACAGAGAGCACTAAATTTTAAACCTTCTTAATTATTTTTTGAGGCTTTCGACTAGCAAAATTATGTTTCAGAAAAAATAACTAATCTTACGTGACGTAATCGTTCAGACATGAAACTTTTCATATTATGCAGGGGAATTTATAGTCCATGCTGTGAAGAAATGGCGTACGTTATAATGATCAAAATTATTTTTCTAAGGTTTTTGATAAAAAGGTTTTTTCCCCCATAAATACAGAGGTAAAACAATGTTAATTTTTTCTTCTTATTCCAAATGCAAAATTCATATAGATTGTTTCGTATAGTTAAAAATTTGAGTGAACCGCAAGATTTTGTAAAGGATTACATTTCATTATTACCATGTTTTTATTAACTTGCTTTCTTGTTTGTTTGTGCGTTTGTCCCTTACAAATCTTGCAATCGATTTTTAACTAACTTCCCGACTACCTAGATATTTGAAACTTTTAGAATAGCTCAGAACACGATGACAATGCATTATTTTAATACTTTTAGCCATCTTTAAGCAGATTTGAATTCATTTTGAGTTAATTTTGTTTTGTAGACTGGTGCAGCCATCTATCGCCCGGGACGGGAACGAAAAGTTAAACGCAAGTTAACTTCCAATTAGCTTCATTTTCTTTCAAGTTGATGGGATAATTCTTGAAAACATATTTTAAAAAAGTATTTATTAATACATAGAATTGTCAAGTTTATATGATTCAACATAAAATTAAAAAAATGGAATATAAATATTCTTTTTATCTTGTAATTATTTTTGATCTTGTGTTTCAATTCCTCAATAATCTCACCCTTATATTCTAAGGACCCAAGCGCCTGCAGAGCACTCCTCGAATCGTTAAAGATGTCAATTTCACTTAGACCCTTTTTTCCTAGCGGGGACGGGAAGTTTCGAGGGGAAGTCTTGTTCACGGCAAGAGGCGGGAATGTGAGAACGGTATCTCGCGTCGATGCAGGAACGTGACAAATGTATTGCGGATAGCGCGATCACGAATGTGTAAATGATGCATTCATGATACAGGGTGATTTTTATTAAACTGACACTACTCAGGGCCATCTGTAGCGTGATCTATCAGCCGGAATTCCACCAAAATTGATAGAGGGACTAAGGACGACATGGGAAAGAGTTACCGTGAAAAAAAAATAGTTCCAAAAGTCGCTGATAGGGGGAGATATGGTGCTGTTATTTGTTGTCGCACCCGAGAGTTTGCATAAAGCGTAAGCAAAAATCCAAAATGCAAGTTCATGACTACATAGTCGACAGCAGCGCCAGTATTTTGGGCTATAAAGATTGGAGCGGAATCTGTTGCCCCATCGCTTTACAGAAGAAAGGGCCATCAGTCGCTTTTTTCCATTGGCATGTCCACCTCACTCCCCGGACCTAAACCTTCTTTCTGGGGCAGTTATTTAAAGTCTAAGCTGCATCTTGGTGGAGTCTCGAACTTGGCGGCCCTAAAGGACAACATATCCCGGACTGTGATGAACATTTCTGGTGACATGTTACGCTCGGCCGTTGAGAACGTAGTGTTCAGGATGCAATGTGTCGTCCATTGCACATTGATGGGGGAGAAGTGAATTTGCATAAAGTGGTGTTGCAGTGAAATTTCTTTGTTATTCATTTGTCTGCTTATTACAATTTTTTCGGTATTCACCCCTTATCTTTATAGCCCGAAATACTGACGCTGTTGTCGACTACGTAGTCGTGAATTTGCATTTTGATGTTTTACTACAGCTTTGTGCAAATTCTCGGATGCGCCGACAACAGCGCCATATCTTCCCTTATCGACGACTTTTGGAACCAATTTTTTTTTTCCAAGGAAACTGTTTCCCATGTCGTCCTTAGTCCCTCCATCAATTTTGGCGGAATTCCAGCTGATAGATCGTGCGACAGATGGCTCTGAGTAGTGTCAGTTTAATAATAATTACAAGATAAAAAGAACTTTTTATATACCATGTTTTTAAATTTTCTGTTGAATCATATAAACTTGACAATTCTATGTATTAATAAATACTTTTTAAAATTTTTTGATGAATTATCCCATCATCCAAATCTTGAAGGAAAATGAAGTTAATTGGAAGTTAACTTGCGTTTAACTTTACGTTCCCGTCCCGGTCGATAGATGGCTGCACCAGTCTACAAAACAAAAATAACTGAAACAGAATTCAATTCTGCTTAAAGATTGCTAAAGGTATTAAAATAATGCATTGTCATCGTGTTCTGGGCTATTCTAAAAGTTTCAAATGTCTAGCTAGTCGAGAAGTTAGTTATAAATCGATTGCAAGATTTGTACCGGACAAACACACACACACAAACACACAAATAAACAAGAAAGCGAGTTAATAAAAACATGGTAAAAACCAGCCTGTATATTTCGAAAGCACTCTTATTTCTCTTTATCAATCAAGCCACAATAAGGTATAAGGGGAAAAAGCTATTGCGTACTTGTACAAACATTCTCGTACGGTCCTCCTTCCCCACAAACCAAACGGAGACTTTCCGGCTGAAGAATTTAACGTGCCCAGGCTTAGACACAGTAGCATTCAGTTGCGCTTGTCGGGATTTGAACCGAGCACCCTAAGGGCCGAATTCCTACGCTCTACACACTATGTTACCCCAAGACCATATAATATGTATGTCTTGCATTTAATAATATAACTGCCGTGTTTAATAAATGTCTGTGAATGAATAAAGATTTTTAAAGAATAAAATTTATTTTTACTCGTGTAAAACCGATTTATGTAGATATATGATTGTAAAACTAAAGAACATCATAATTCATTTAATCATTAATATTTCCCATCTCTGAAGTTCATCTGATATCCTTTGGAACTCTATTCGGTTTGTAATATAAATATAATACGATATAGGATCGCGTTGAAATTTCTTTGTATCTATAACAAAAGAAAATCGTTAATCATCCAATTCTTTGACATCACACGTCTCCAACTTAAAATCGAATCCATGCAATCCAATGAAATTTGTAATAACATAAATTTTAAAAACATATTTGTTAACCACACTGGAAACAAAAGAAAATCGAATTTAAAAAGTAAAAGTCTTTGATCAAGCTATTTATATCAATTCTCCAGATTCCAAAGTTTATAAACATGACATTTCGATGGAACAGAAAGAGTTTCTGTCTCAGAAAATTTATTCCCTTTTTCAAAGAAATAAATGAACTAAATCGAGAAATGGGGAAATAAAAGATCGATAAAAATCTGGGAGCAGTAAAAATTTTGATTAATGAATGATTAAACTCTGAATTTATTTAAACCAAGTTGTACTGAAGAGAATAATTAATGCTTGACAGAAATTATAATATTTATTTAGCATAATTCCCACTTTACACAGTTATACAGAAATAAACCTTTTTACGCAAAATCTCATTTAGTTAATCTTATTTAAGAAGTAATACTTTACTTTCCTATAAAATTTAACAAACCGAGATTATAACTATTTCGAACATCATAACAAAGACTGCTTTTCTGACATTAAAGTAATTTTTCATGACATAAATTCCTAGAATTAATGCTTCAAAGTTTTTCTGAAATTTTCAGTGAATAGTCATTTTTTTTATTTGAATCTTTATTATATATTCCCTAAATTTTTGCACTAAAAGAAACAAATTTTTGTTGTTTAATTTAAATTAGATGGAAATTTTAAATAAATTTATTCAAAACTTTTTCCTAGAATTCTACTCAAAACACATAATAGAAAAATTATACTCTATAGCAGGCATAATAAAAGGATGACAAATTTTTCTCGTTTGATTTTAGTTAGATGGAAAGGTTTAAGTAAGTTTATTCAAAAATTCTTTTTAAAATTTTGCTCATTCAAAAAAAATCAAAAAGAAATATTCGGTAACAGGTACAGTAGAAGGTTTGACTAAATTCAGAGAGTAGTAAAGAAAATTATGGTGTTTTATAATTGACTTTTATAAAAATTATGCTGCTATTGTAGTTTTTATAGTCTTTATAACTCATTTTCTTTACTACAGTGTATATAAATATTTTAAAGTATTTTCTAACTATTAGTAAGTCTGTCCTTATTCTGAAACAGATTTCCCCTCATAATACTGAATACTGTATCGAAACTGCTTTTAGTTGTTTTTGATAGGCAATCAATAAGTAACATCACAACAAATAGCAATTAAAAGTCAAATTTTTGAAGAAAAAGAACTACTGAAAATTTTCATCGATTATATGTTTGAAAAAAAAATGTAGTTTCGGTATATGTGGTGCAAAATTTTCCACATGCCTACAATAGATATTTGAATTCATTTTAATCCAGAGCTAAGAAAATTTTTTTGTGTTCGTGCGACAAATACCTATTAAATTTCCAAAATTATATAGTTGTAACTCTTTGTAAACTCTTTGTAAATAGCAGAATTTTTATTCGTTATTACTTTAATGTGTTGAAAATTATAGTGTAGGTAATATTAAATTATAAATTTTAATAATACTTTATAATACCCACTTAGTATTAAAATTGAAGCTTGATTACAGAGAAATTAATGCATTTGCCATATTTATTATGAATTGCAATGTTTGGGTTTTGTGGTATATTTATGTTGATATTTATAAAAATTGACAAATAAAATATGAAACTGACCAATTAAAACAGGCAATGTGCATTCCATGTAAAATACATTCTTTCTAACATATTTGTTCCATTGTAAGTAAGACTTTTAACATATTAATTTAGGATTGACACCAAACTCCGCATTTTTTATTGATATTTAAAATCTAGATAATATGTCTCGATTCTTTATGTGTTTTCATGTCTTTTTATCGTCCGTTCCTCACTAAATATGATCAAATTATCAATTATCTCTACTGTATGTCATACATGTACGTGGTGAATTAAATTTCTGAAAGAAAAAGGATCACAAAAAAGGGTTTAATAAATTTAAAAGAGCCGCGCCAAATAAACTTTGATATACAGTGATTTCCGCTTATAAGAATCACGTTTGTTATTACTGTTTTTGATTCTTATAAGCGGTTGATTCTTATAACCGAAATTTGGGTTTTTGAACAGGAACACACACACCTATATATACATATATTAGATAATTTAAAATAAAATACTCTTTAATTTATATTAACTATCTTTTATTAAAATTATTTTTTATAGTTTTAAAAATACAACTTAATATTTAGACCTATAAGTAGATACACATGATTATAGTAAGAGAAGAATAAAATACAATATTTGTTACAAGTTACAACATACCTGCTTAACAGTTTTAACATTTCAACTACAGGAAGGGAGCAAGAAAAAGTTTTCTACGGTAGTTTGACGTAATGAAGTTTTCAGAAGGCTGTTTATACCTCTTTCAATACTTATAGTCTCAGACGAAGATTTACTCGGACGGGTAAAGTTGCCCCCGGGTCAAGCTAATAGGACAGTGTTGTGGTAAAGCGTTTAAGGGGAAACTATTATGTTATGTCTAATAAAGAAAGGGGTGAATTTTACGACTATATTCCATCCCATCTTATCAATCTATCTTTAAAAAAAAGAAAGAACTCCGTGCCTTTTGAGGGTTTAAGTAGGTTTTTTGGAAATACGAAAGGAAAGCGAAGAGTGTAAACTGATTCTTAAAACCGGTGGATTGATTCTTTAAAGCGGAAATTTTAACATGGAAATAATTCATTTGTTTTTGTTTTCACGATATTGATTCTTATAAACGGTTGATTCTTATAACCAGTGATCACTATAAGCGGTGGTTACTGTACTCTAAAATGTATTTTAACCCTTAATCGAAAATCATTGATTCAATATTTATCCTCCGGTTAGTAAACATAGCTGAATCATCAATTCCCCGTAAGTCATCCAGGAAAAACATATTTTTATCAGTGTCTCATACTTATCTGCAACAAAAATTCTCATAAAATCTTGCACACAAAATGAAAAATATACTGCTCTTAAGTCTCAGTTTGTTTACCCTAAAGTGTTTCAAGATACTTGCTAGCAGTTTTTTAGAAAAAGAATAGCAGATAGAGTTTAGCTAAGCATTAAGGGGAAATACTTTTTTGAATGTTAATGTAATATATATATAAATATATATATATTACATTAACATTACATATATATATATATATATATATATATTGATAAAAATACTATCTTTTAACTATATATTTGTTCTAGTTTTAACTATATACGAATTAGCATAAAAAGATGCAAATAAAAATTGAGTTCAATTATATTCAAATCCTATTAAGTAAATTTTAACTAAGTAACTGATTTTAGACGTTTCTCATTTAATACAATAAAGTGATTTTTTTTCATACTATAATCACATCCATATATTTATATATACATATACACACACATACATACATATATATATGTATATATATATATATATATATATATATATATATACATATATGTACACACTACTCAGTTATAATTGAATTAATTAGATTTAAATATCACTTAGCTTGCTTTTAATTTGTATTCTTTCATAGAAAAGTTTATATTAAGATTTGTAACATAATATTTTCAATAACTACTTTGAATAGAAATAATGAGCGCCAACATTTTTTAAAATTTTGGCAGCAGCAGTTGGACCGATATATCGATAAACGTTTCAATCGATTATAATTATTAAAAGGACAAATTTTTCCGAGGATAAGAATGAATGTATCACAGGCTGTAAATTAATATCCTTTATATATATATATATATATATATATATATATATATATATATATGTGTGTGTGTGTGTGTGTGTGTGTGTGTGTGTGTTTGTTTGTGTGTGTACGTATGAAATTCATATCTCGTAATATGCTACCTTTTTTCGATAATAGTTCTCTTGCTAAGGTCATAGTTGTATTTAATTGTAACAATATGCCTATAAAATACGGCGTTTTAAACAACTTTGGGGGCTTTCAGCATATTCATGGTTTCTGCGATGCACATATGTAGATCCCAGAGATTAACTTCGTTTAAAAAAGTTACATGAGATTTGTGGAATAACGAAAACCTCCAAAGTCATCGTTAAAATCAAAATAAATTTTTCTACAACCCTTCAGTTGATATTCCTAACGGAGAGCATAAGATACATGTCAAAGTAACAAACAACATTTCCGAATTCTTGCCCTTCATGAACATTTATCAAAATCCTTCATGCAAACTGACAGCTGATTCAAGAACAAAACAAGCAACTTGCTTTACGGTAACTTCGAATCATTTATTCATTTGTTATACCAGTTGAAAAATTACAGGGCGCGATTTACTGATGTAATCAGCATTCCCTAGGTTGCTAGCTGTTCAATTCCTCTATTTGAAACTACAAGTCAGTTTTAAGTTATTGCTTGGTTTTTATTAGCAATTTAAGAGTATATATATATATATATATATATATATATATATATAGTATATATAATATACCCATTACATTACGTCCTTAAACTATTATAACCTGAAATGGAAAACTAGCTCATATTTACATGGCTGGAGCTAGACTCATCCTGAAAGGGATAAAAATTAATTTGGAAGCAATCGGACCGAATCGTTTATTAGAGCGACAAAAGTACATCCGTCAATTCCAGAAGAACGCCTCGGAAGTAATATCACCTTTCAACATTAAACGCAAGGGCGAGGTAGATATGTGACTATTATTTGTAGGGTTAGCAGCTTTTGGGGCTCGCGATGCTAACCCACTCCTGAATTCGGAGATATACACATGTAGAAATGCAAAGGCATGCGATTCATGGGAAGTTCTGTGGCTAAGGGTTTTAAAGCGATAAATTAATATTACTGGGGATTGGATTTATGAAAGAGAGTTTAAATGCTAGAACGGAGGGCATAATATTTAATATATTTTTTTAATTCTGAGATAATTCCCTGTCTGAGAAATCTACTATCGGAAATTTGTTAGTACTGCTTATCGCCTCCAGCAACAGCATTGAGGGACGTTCACTTACATTTATCAAACTGAACATTTTCAAAATTGTAATACATAATAAGTTACTGTTTTTTTTATTCTCCACAGTCTATTTAAATGCGCACAAATGTTTTTTTGGGGATGTAGACAGAGTTAATTTTAACACTTTTGAGATAATATAAATACACTTGCAGGAGAATAAATATTTGAAAACGTATTAATCTCTCGAGATCGATAAAACTTGCCATCGATTTTGCAGCGATGTGCTACTTTTCTTTTTTGGGGCAAAGACCCTAAGCGGTTACAGAATGAGAAATGAGACAGTTTTATCATCCTATCAGTTGATTCTCATTTAAAAGAGTCGGAATTTTATTACAACAGCGATTAAACTCAATTCACGGAAATGCATTTAATTCTAAAACAAATTAACCTCAAATGTCCACATAATTCTAATGAATCAGTAAATAAAACGGTAAACTGCTTTTAAATTTTTAACAATACAGTGTGTATAAATTATTAATGATTAAGATAAATGCAAGTGTAATGGAAACTAGACCAAACTTGTATGTGATAAACAGACACATTTTCAGTTCATGTTTATTTATAAGTGTGTGTGTGAGTAAGTTATATTCTCTGCATTTTATATGTGATATGTCTTTAATATTAACTTACTATAAAATAAGATATATATCATTAATTTAAAAGTAATAGGTCAGATTTAATACAAAATCTTCATCCTACTAAAATCTACATCAGATGTCCACATAATTGTAATGAGTCAGTAAATCAAACGATAAACTGCTTTTACATTTTGAACAATACAATGTGTATAAAATATTAATGATTTTAAAAAAATCCAACTGTAATGAAAACTAGGCCAATCTTGTATGTGATAAACAAACACATTTACAGTTCATATTTATTTATATGTGTGTGTGTGTAAGTTATATTCTCTGCATTTTATATGTGATATGTTTTGATTTTAACTGACAATAACATAAGAAATATATCATTAATTTAAAAGTAATAGGTCAGATTTAATACAAAATCTTCATCCTAATAAAATCTAGATTTCACACATATGTGATTCAATTGAAAAACAGAGATGAATGCCCCCAAAGGAATACTTTAAAAGAAGTAATATCAATTTAGATACGTTTTTTTTCTCAAGAAACTGAGTATTAATGCCTTTTGCACGCAAAAATTCAAAAATAATACTTGCAAAATCCTTTTTCGTATAACTACTTTAAAATTATCTGATTTTGTAATAAAATGGTGGATAGTTAAAAAATCGGATTTAAAAGTTTGTTTTACTACTTAGGAATTTAGCAACATTTTCGTAAAATATTGTCTCTTCTTATTTAAAGTAACTTAAATTTGAGATTTATTATCATAAGTATCTACAATCCAAAAGTAAATTAAAATTTATATGTTAAAATAATAAAAATAATACTGTTTAAATTATTATAAACACATATTTGATGGTAACTAGGAAAAGAATATATCCATTATCATAATATATTACACATGAAATCTGGATAAAAGTTATTTAAGTATTTATCCTTTAATTTTAAAAGTTTATATGTTATAATAAATGCAGTTTAAATTAATATAAGCGCATATCTAACGGTACAGTAAACTTGAAATAAACAACTCCAATCTCCTAATATGTTTTAATGAGTAACATTTGTATTATGCATGAAAAAGGGATAAAAGTTATTTAAATATTTATCTGTTAGTTTTAAAAGAATTTTTTTATCTCTAGCAAACTTAATGATAAAATGAAAAAATAATTTTTTTTTAAATTTTTACGTATGCAATTTTTAGAAAGAATCAGGAATTTTTTGTATCAGCGGCTTCACAGCTCTTAAGACTGCCTTTAATGAAATTTTAGGTGCTATATTCAAGTTCAGGAATTCATTCGGGATTCTAAAAAGTATATTTTAAAATTATAGCTTAATTTACCAGATGAAAATGAAAGTGGAGAAAATTCTTATAATCAACGAAATACAGAAAAGTTCCTCTGAAAGTCATTATATTATCTCAAAGTCATACTAAGATTGTGCAGTAAATGAATTGAGTTTTCGTTTAATAAATTAAAACGGGAGGAGTACTTCCTTTTTTTTTTGGCGAGAATGTACGGCGAGTACATCACTCTAATTGAATCAAGGTGCTGTAAAAATAACCAAATCTCTCTTTTCATTGAGTTAAGGGCTTTAAAAACAGTAAATGCGTTTAAGAAAAAACATAAATGGCGATGAAATGTTTTTAGAATGGGATCCCATGCATCATGTCTCACGGCACATCATTGATTGCATAACAGCACTTTAATATAGCAAATTATTCTATGTGCTTATTATGGTTATTTCCTCAACCATGTTTTAAACGTATTCAGTGAAGCAATTCAACAACAATTATGCTCACCCTTATTGAACACAATTTGGAGATTCATTTAAAATTAAAATTACTGTAGAATACTGATTTGTCAAAAATATAGGTCTGTGAAGTTCAAAATGGATAGATTAGAAAATGTAATTCAATAGACCTCCTGTGGCACATTAGGCCACAATCTGTTCCCATCTAACCTATTTATGGGTTACGGAGATATCAAGGTAATTTCAATCTTGCACGTGTTATTCCTTAGGAGTTTATATATATTTATAACTGTTAAAAGTAGATACAAGGTGTTCATTATTAAACTTCCCTACTTTAAAGTTGTCTACAGTCGAAACTATTGTTCAGAAAGTTATGAAATTTTTTGTATGACATATTGAAGTGATGTGAATTTGTTAAAGCGAATAAATAAAATAGTTCAAAATTTTACCACCAGGGGGCGTTTTTAAAAATGAATTACACATTGACGACTGGTTCTTTACTTAAGATTTCACCATCTTTTTATCCATAGGTCACCCTAACACAATAACTCCTACTCATTAAGTTTTACAATCTTTAAAGTGATTGCAAAGTCGATCGTAAAATTGTTCGATAACTAATTTTCGAAGAAAAGATTTGAAGGAACAAAGAAGAAATAAATACGCAAAATAATGTTTGACGACTTAGAGCAGAAGCTGTTATAAAACCTAGAAACTTTCATGGGGATTTTGTTTTCAGCGTGCTTGCTATTGCTTAATCAGAATGTCATCGTTACGATTACCAGATCGAGCTTTTTGGGTAAAATTGTTTTACCAAAACGATCCCAGGACCTCAACCCATGCGACTTTTGGCTTTGGGGGCATGTGAAACATCTAGTCAGTCTTGATAAACCAAGAAATATACCTCATCTGAAAGACAGCATTTCACGACATGTTCTCAGCATTTCCCGGCCAGACTGCGGTCAACTGTAGAACATGCTATCTTACGATTTCAAATGGTAGCTGAAAATGATGGCCGTCATGTTGAACATGTCTTGTTGTAATAATTTTTTTTAACTGTAGTAAATGTTGGCTAAATGTGTAATTCATCAAAAACGCCCTCTGGTGGTGAAATTTTGAACTAATTTTTTTATTCGTTCAAACAAATTTCCATCCCTTCAATAGGTCCTACACAAAGTTTCATAACTTTCTGAACAATAGTTTCGACTGTAGACAACTTTAAAGTAGGGAAGTTTAATTATGGACACCCTGTATATACAAAGCTACATAAATATAATATAGATTTTTAAATCAAAGCACAACAATAATTTATAAATTTTATATATGAATGTAATAAAATATAACGATTTATATGCAATATAAACTAACTTTAAATCTACGATTATAAACTGAGTGATTTTAAATAGTTCTTTTCTCCTTCTTGGAAGGAAAATGTATGACGTAAAAACTTTTCACTTACAACTACCTTAAATTTCCTAGTAAAATTAATAATTATATAACATAACTGGAGCATTGATTATAAACATTTTGAAGAAAGTAACTAAATATTCCAATTCTACAACAACCGCGTCTGTAACTAGTTTTTCAAAATTCATGAATAGAAAATTTCAATACTAATGATACTTAATAAAATGTTTAAACTTTTACCAAAAAAGAGAGTATTTCAAGTTTTAAACATCTAGTAAAGCCTAATTGACGTCATTTTGTCGAAAGTGAATAATTTCCCTTTAAACGAAATATTTTTCTTTCAGCCTACTGGTGCTAGTAGTAAAACTTGGAATAGATCCACCACCTTTCAAGTAAATATATCGATTAGTGCAGTATTAACTAAAGTTTAAAATGTACGTTTCAATCGTAGACAGGAGTCCCTATTTAATTTAAATTTTTTTATTCTGTTTTAATTTACATCAGGAGTACAGTAATTTTGGAAATATGGTGCTATTCTGTAGTGCTATTTTTGACAATAGACTAAAAATACATAAAAGAGATAATTGATGAATATATTGTAAATTGTTCAATCTTTAATCTATGTACGCTCTAAACATTATAAATTGTTACTGTATATGGTATGTTCCTTTAAAGATTATTCAGATAGGATAATTCATTATATCGTTCATACGTAAAATGGATTAAATCAAAGAATGCTAAATAGCCTTGTATCAGATATTGTTGTACATTAAGGATATTTTTAATAGTATTTATAAAATTTTATATAATTCTGTCCACTTCATACAGGTAAAAACGCTAGCAGTATTACATATAATTAATGATAGTGTAGATTAAATATAGAATTAAGGGATAAAAACTTTTTCTTTTCTTCGAATCATTATCCAAACTGTTGTTGGTGTATCTGCTGCTATCATTATTCTTCTTGCAATCTATTATTATTAGTACTAGTGGAAATAGCACTAGTTGTAGTTTCGTCATTATTGCAATTTATATTTATATCTTGCTGTGTTGATGACATTTTTTTATTTATAAGGCCTAATATAAACTGTCAAAAAATTTCATTTTATAAGGGTTAATTTAAGCTGCCACAAATTTTCATTTATAAGGGTCAATTTAAACTGTCACAAATTTTTATTTTATAAGGGTTAATTTAAACTGTCACAAATTTTCATTTTATAAAGGTCAATTTAAAGTGTCAAAAATTTTCATTTTATAAAGGTCAATTTAAACTGTCAAATATTTTTCATTTTATAAAGGTCAATTCAAACTGTAACAAATTTTCATTTTATAAGGGTTAATTTAAACTGCCTCAAATTTTTATTTTATAAGGGTTAATTTAAAGTGTCACAAATTTTCATTTTATAATGGCTAATATAAACTGTCACAAATTTTCTTATTATAAGGGTCAATACAGATTATTCTTTTGAAATATTAACATTTTAAACTTAGTCACCATATGTCAACAGAAGAAACTAAAAAAAATAAGAAAAAACCATTTATAAAATTCCATCTCAAGACTTAGACATGTAAATCTCAAGACTAAGACATGTAAATAAGACATGTAAATTTTACATGTAAATCTATAAAATAAAAAAATAAAATGATTTTCTATTGCTACTCTAATTTGGAAAAATATAGTAGTTTGGATTAGCTGTTGTGGTTCTTAGCTTAATTTCTTTTCCTATGCGAGCTCAAACAAACAATTAATCTGAAACATTAACATGCCAAAGTTCCTTATTCATATTTCTAAAGAAAGCTATAAGGGATTAAAAACAAATCATAAAATTCAATCTTAGGACGACAACTTCAAAACAACAAATCAAAGGAAATCTTAGGAGATAAAAAAGAAAAAAATTCTCCATTGTCAAACCAAAGTTCTAGAAATTTGCCGCACTTTAAAGTCATACTCAGATAAGCCGGAATACAAATTGTTTCTGGCGTTTTTATTTAATAAATTGAAGCTATTTTATTTTTTGATAGCTATTTTATTTTTTTTTACGAAAATGTACGTCGGGGTGCATCACTTTAATTCAATCAAGATTCTGCAGAAACACGATTTTTACAGGCTTAGGTTTTATAAAAAAAATATAAATGCATTTATAAAAGCATGATATTAAACGAAATATTTTCAAATAAAGTCTCATATGTTAATAAAAAAACCCATTCTTTACATAATGGTGCTCTTAATGCACGAAATTTGTTCCTCAAGATTACTTTATCTCAGTTTTTAATGAAGAATATTTCATAAAGGTTACATTATTCATAATTTTTGTAAAAGTAATATGAGTTATTTGCTTTGTAAAAGTAATAAATGTAATTTTTACTAAAAGTATATTTTCTCATGAAATTTTTTATTATTCATAGTTACAGAATCAAAGATAACATATTCGCAAAATGCGAATTAGGAAACCAAAATAAACCTTTTTCATTACTGCACACAATATCTAGGGTTCACGTAAAACGGTTTCGCATTGTAAATATTTATCTATTTTTATTAGATCATGAGCAATAATCGTAACTAGAGTTAAATTAATGTATTGGACCAAAAAAAAAAAGAAAGTCCACTCTGCCGTTTAAAATTTTCAATAACCAAACTTAAGCATTTTTCTACTTAGGAAAACGACATCGTGAATTCATATAGAGGATTTTTTACAAGAAAATAATAGACAATGTTCTTCAAGTTAACTAAAAAGTAATACTTATATGCATAAAATGAAACATAGATATTATTTATCGTATTTTATCCAAACCAATTTTCCTTTTTCTATCTACTGATTTTTACATGCCCATTTACTATTTATTCACTGCTTGTTTTTTAATGTATGGTATTATAAAGGTAGTTCGTAAAAGTGAAGAGATTTATTATTAAAATTTCACTTCAGTAAAAGAAAAGGACAAAAGTAAACATAAAAATTAATGCGAGGCATTGCATTAATGTCCTTAGTTTATAAAAAATATCATTAATTTATAAAAATCATTGTTAATTTATAAATCACTAATTTATAAAAAAAGTCACTAAAATTAAATAAGTCAAACGTTGATAAACTGATCTGATTTGAATTAGAAATACAGTGCGGTGTAAAAAACTGACATCTTGCGAGAATACGTTCAGACTTGCATATATTTTAGTATTATGTAAAGTTGAATCACACAAACTATTGAAAAAGAATTTTCATGATGTAAGATATAAATCTCGAGATTAAAAATTCATCCCTATAAACATAAGTTTTAAAAAGGTCTCCGACAAGTTTCACGAAAATTTCTGTTTCTCATCCATGTTCCTCTCATAGATATAATTCGATATAATTTGTGCCCTGACCAGGGCAAACACCCATTTTCCCCCTTTTAGCTTTCAAAGGCAGAAAATAAGAGCAGCCTTACAGGGATGGTCATTATTATCCATAAGCACAATTTATGGAGCTGACCAAACTCGGAAAAGACATGCAGCAGGGCAAGAGTAAAGGGTGAACTCCAGTAAACAGGCGCTATCCAAAGTTACCCGCAAAATAAGATGAAGTTACGTTTAATCCTATCACATACCCCCCCCCCCCAAACGAGTAGTTCCTCTCTGAAGTGATCAATTCTTTGAAATAACGGGTTCTGGGCTTTTGCCAGGTGAGGATGCATCAACACACACTTTCTAAATTAAATCTGGATTTTTCCTAGGAGATAACATTATTCCATCAATTTTTGCTCCAGCCCCTAATTTCTCCCTATCGTATCTTCCCAGATAAAAGTAAGGGGATGGCATGTTTTTGGTCTTCTGGCGTAATGTCTCTATCTAGAATTTGTTTGTTTATAACTTTTCTGGAAAAGTTCTGGTTTGCTTTGTAGTGTTATGGAGTGTTCTGACGTTGCAATAAATTTTCGCTTTTCGCTGTGGTTCTAAAGGTAATTTAATAAGTCTAACTATATAGAGGCACTTCCATAAATTGGTAAAAAAGGATTTTTTGACTTTCTGATGCTCATTTCAATATTGATATAACATACATTCTCTAAACTAATTTTAGGATGTTTGCATTGAATTTAATTTAAGATTTAAAACTATAAGTCCTTTCTCATATACGTCTCAATGTTGAATGATAACTTTTCACTTTAACTTCATTCAACCATGAATAACACCACTAAAATCGAGCAATAAGGCTAACTGCAACTGCAGTTTTCTATCTGGTTTTTTGATGGCTATGTTCTGGTCTCACATAAAAATTCAATTTACCCATGCATAACAGTTTAACGACATTATTCTAAAAGTTTTATATTTGGTTGTTCCATCCAATGCACATTTTTTTTCAGATTTTAACACCTACACCTTAGAAACCTTTTTATTCAGTGTCTTGGAGATTTGTCACTGAGCCAAGATTATAAAGCAAATTGAAAATTCGTTGCAGTTAGACGAACTAATCATGTACTTCAAAGCAGGCTGTTCTAACTAAAGATCGCATCATTGATTCTTTTACAAATGAAAGTTTGAAGCACTCTTTATGATAGATCTTAGTTTTTAGTTTTAATTCTGCTAGAAAAAGCCATTACCAATGATAACTACATTATTATGTTAGTTGATATGAGAAAATTTCTTTGAACTTTTAGTAAACAGATTATGTTAATAAGGGCTCATAATTTTATAAATTTGTTAAGTAATGTTAATACTTACAAATAATATTATAAGTGATGTTAATAAGTATGTTCTACCAGGACAAATAAAGTAGTTATAGATAATCTCAGTGTTGCTCTTTAGCCTGATGATGAACTATTGTTTCGCTCAAAACATGTAACCACCTTTTGTAATTTTGTTGTGGTATTGAAGAAATGTTCTTTACGTAATTATTTTCCACACACATTTGGAAGTTATTAAATCAGTTATAGATTTAATATTTTTAAGTCGCAATTTTGCATTCTGTTTACAAAAACTAAAAAATTTTCTATCTATTGAATATCTATATATATATAAAACATTTCTGTGACTTACTGACTGATAGATAACGCACAGACCAAACCGCTGGACCTAAAGGGCTGAAATTTTGCATGGTGATTCTTCTTATAGTGTAGGGGTGCACTAAGAAAGATTTTTGAAAAATCCTACTTAGATTTTTTTAAATAAAATTTTAAGCTGTTTTTTGTAACATTCTTTAAAGTTTGCATTTAAAATAATAATTTGGGGGCAATAAAATTTATGTCACGGGACAGATCATAAAAATTTCTTTAAAATGAAATCTTTTTCGAATCTGTACCTTCATTTTATGATTTATGGTAAATTTGTAAAACTTAATTTTTAGAATTTAATTTATTTAATGCTGATCACGTGATTTCTTTTTTTCTGATACTTTAAATTAATTTTGAGTCACGTGCATAACAGCGAAATAAATTGACAAAAAAAAGTTGAAATATGGTAAAAGATAAAATTTAACCACTAAACTAATTGGGGTGGAAGTTGTTTAAGGATTTAATTAAAATTAGTATATTTTATGGATATTAAACATACAAATTAATTGCATACATTGACCGTTGTAATTTGAATTTACTCCGTAGCGAAGCACGGGTATTCAGCTAGTTACATATAAACCTGTATTTGCCGAATACTATATATTTATAAATTAACTATATGTAGAAGTAGTATGTCATTTATGTAAATAAATCATGCGATTATAAAATTATTTGCTTTAAATTATCTGAATATACATTTTCTTTGTTCATGAGTCAATTGCATACTGTGATCTAATTTGTAAATAGATACATAACTATTACTACATCAAAGAATCCATATTGGCGCTGAAGATAGTTATAAAATGAAGAGAAAGTTTTTTTCTTCGGTTCAGAAATTGATTGCATAAAAGATTAAAGTTACTTTCCGTCCTCGATCGATTTATCTTCTTTAGATTCCTTTCAGTCATGACCAAAGTCATTTTATTACGATAAATCGATGATTTCAAGTTTTTTTTATTTATCTTCCTTTAAAGCTTATAAGTAAATGAGAGTTGGGAAGCAAACTAAATGAAATGTTTATATGTTTAACACAGTGATACAGAATAACATCAGAGGAGCAACTAATGGAAACGCAAAACTTTGTTTTATAAGCAGATTATTGCCTTGGGGGAAGTTGTAATTATCATTTTAATGCTTTCAAAAAGTATTTAGGTTTTTTGTCTACGTTATACCTGGAGATGAGAAAAAAGAATTTGATGATGTATTTTGTTTCAATTCTTCTTTAAAAAATAATAGACGATAAAAATAAAGGCCAATATGTTAAATTTTTTACTTCAGATAGTTCAACGGTTTGTTTTATGCCTTTTTAGTACTAGCTTTGCGTTTCTATCTTTTCAGTCCAGCTAAAATTTCTGATGAAACGAGTAATGTAGAAACGCTTTGGCGTTGTATAACAGGGAAAGGAAAATAATAATTTAATTAAAAACACCTTAGTGCGTGTATAAAATTTCAAACGGAGTTTTAAAAAAAATTTTCATACATAGAACACACGATTATTTGGAAGCAGATCACCTGTGAATCGCGAATGAGGATTTCAAACATAATCATAAACGCCCAAAACAATTTTTCAGCTTCACCTCGCTATCCCCCCCCCCCCCCGCAACAACATTTTCCAGATAATAACTGTTGGTGACTATAAGTAGAATTTTCACTGAGTCCTAATTTAAGGCATGACGTCTAGTGTCCTCCCCAGCAACATTTTTCAGAAAATAATTGTTGGTGACTATAAGTAGAATTTTCCCGGAGTCCTAATTTAAGGCATGATGTCCAGTGTCTCCCCCAACAACATTTTCCAGAAAATAAAAATAACTGTTGGTGACTGTAAGTAGAATTTTCACTGAGTCCTAATTTAAGCATATTCGTCTGGTCCATTATTTTTTGAAGGTCCATTTGTTTGAAGGATTATCCCATTTCAGAGTGTGAGATATTGTATTCATTATTTAGTGAAGCATCTCTTTTAGTTCCAAAGCACTTTTTTTTAAAACTGTATTTGAGAATTCCAAATTAAAATAAAATAATAATAATAATGACGAAATGTTATTATCAAATAGTGATTTATCGGTCAGAAATTTTCTCTGCGTGAGGATCATTCACTTTAAATTGTCCCAAGCATTAGTCTGAAAGTTGATTCATAATCAAAATTTGCCATTTATAAATTGCTACATCTTTGTCTTGCAAAAATCTACCGTCTATTACCTCATACAGTGCTAAGCCATTTAGCTTCTACAATGCAACATTTACATAAAAGATATGCAGAACATTCAAAGTACGGTTCGGAGAGTGAGAAATTAGCTGACAGATGTATTCATACTTCCAATGTAAAAATTGGATATACTTTCTTTTTAATATATTTGAACATAATACTTAAGATCGAGTCGTAAAATGCTATTATAATTTAACAGTATTCTTTCCAAAGAATCTGAAAATAACCCTCTGCTTTAAGTCTTAAATGCTTACCCCATAAATTACTCGTCTGTCTACATATATGAACAGTGTGTAGAGAGATCTCGAAGTTCGCATGTGATAAAAAACGCAACCAGATGCCGCGGCTGTTTTTAAAAAAGGAACTACCTGCAATTCATAAGGATCTTTAAGCTTTAGAAAACTCTTTCCATCAATTTCAAGCATCTTCCCTCTCTTTTTTTACTCGGTTTTCGGGGAGGCAAACTCCTCGTTCCATTGAACTCAAAAATACTTTTCTGTGTTGTCATGGTGATGTTATGAAGTGTCTTTATTTACTTTCGAAGAGGAGTGCCGGAATTATTCTTTTGGGGAGATTTCATCTTTTGTGAATGTGTCTGAGAAGTTCGTGATAAGAATCGTTTAGGGGGGTGTCATATTTTGCGAAACTTCTGAAATACTGATGGATGCTGTTATGCGTACGAAATTTTCGAGCTTTTAAAGCTTTATAAATATGAAGCAGGTCTTCATCTTTAACTGTCGTAATATCGCATAGAAGAGATGAAAAAAATCCGAAGTGGTTTAGGTGAATAATCCGTTGCATATTCTTTTAAGGTGGTCATTGAACTCGAAGTAAAGTAATAAAGTGTAAAGATTAGGAGACTGAAATTAAAATATTAAAGCGGTGTATTCTTAAGAGCGTTTTCGGTAAACTTCTCTACTTTTAATTTCTGTCAGTGGCAGTTATAACTATTAAACGAAATAACTATGAAATGTACTTTGAATAAGCAATTTTAGTTAATATGGGGGCAATATATAATATAAATCAAAATTATAACTATGACATATAACTATTTAATATACATTGAAGAAGTAAAAACAATTTGAGGTAACTTGTGAACAATAAGTATTATAAATCAAAATTATAACTATTACTTATAACTATGTAACATACATTGAAGAAGTACTAACAATTTGAGTTAACATGGGAACAATGAATAATATAAATCAAAATTATAACTATATAACATACATTGAAGAAGTACTAACAATTTGAGTTAACATGTGAACAATAAATAATATAAATCAAAATTATGACTATGACATATAATTATGAAGAAGTACTAGCAATTTGAGTTAATATGTGAACAATAAATAATATAAATTAAAATTGTAACTGTGACTTATAACTATGTAATTTACATGGAAGAAGTACTGAAATTTGAAATAACTTGTGAACAATAAGTATTATAAATCAAAATTATAACTATTACTTATAACTATGTAACATACATTGAAGATGTACTAACAATTTGAGTCAACATGGGAACAATAAATAATATAAATCAAAATTATAACTATGTAACATACATTGAAGAAGTATTAACAATGTGAGTTAACATGTGAACAATAAATAATATAAATCAAAATTATGACTGTGACATATAATTATGAAGAAGTACTAACAATTTGAGTTAATATGTGAACAATAAATAATATAAATTAAATTGTAACTATGACTTATAACTGCGTAACTTACATGGAAGAAGTACTGACAATTTGAAATAACTTGTGAACAATAAATAATATAAATCAAAATTATAGCTGAAATATAACTATGTAACATAAATTGAATATGTACTAACAATTTGCGATATCTTGTAATCAAAAAATAATATAAACAAAAATTATAACTATGGCATATAACTGTGTAACATACATTGAAGAAGCTCTGAAAATTCGAGGTAGCATATGAAGAATAAGTAATACTAATTAAAAATTCCTGATATTCTACATTGATCTCATTAAAGTTCTAGAATTAAACTGAATTATTGTGAAGTTTTTAATGCATATTAATACTGTGTCTTAAAACAAAGAAACTCTGCAGAGGTTAGCTACTTTGATTTATCAACAACGCAAAATTATTTACAAATATTATATTTATGCTATTCAATCAGTATATTCTTGTTGAAACATGCCGATCTGTATTGAAAATCTGTAATGAAGTAGCATTCTTGTGAAAATATTTTAAATCCTTAAAGTATTTTCTCTTTACCATAAAGTATTTCTCCTCTCTAGAGTACCAGAAATTGTTTACTTATATATCCTAATATTTAATATCTGAAAATATTAATTTTAATTATAAAAATAATCAATTAAAATTCCATTTCGTAGCATTAATACTTAACTTTGGCAATGGTAGTCATAAATTTGAAAAATAAAGATCCTTAAAATTTTAGGATTTGAATATTGTTTGGATTGCAGTTAATGGATAGATGACATTGTTAATGATATACATATTAAATCCGTTATCATATCTAATACGAAATGCCTTACACCAATATAGACAACCTCTTTTGAGGTCAATAAATTTATGCTCACTATCTTCCCTTAATGTCTAGTTAAGTCTCGTACTTCAAAGCTTATCTCACCTCGCATAAAGTTTGCATTGTTTCGCATATTGTATGTTTATTTATATTTAAATGCTACAACAAACTGCATACCTAAAGAAATTTTTGATCATTCTTCTAAACCCTTAAGTTTTCAGATTCATCCTTCTTTTAAGGACAATTATATCCACCTTCAGGATGTTTAATTGACTTTTAAATAGTGCACTAACACAAAACGCCTTATAGACAACCTCTTTTGAAATTAATCAAAGATTTATTCACCACCATCCACTCCACGGCTAGTTAAGTTCCGTATTGTAAAACTTATAAGTATATCCTTGTATGCATTTCGCATATTGCATGGTTTAATTATATTTAAATGCCAACGGGAAACTGCATACTGTAACAAATTTTTAATCATTCTTCTGAAATCCTCAAGTTTTCAATTTCCTCCTTCTTTTAAAGACTAGTATATCCTCTTTAGAGATTTTTGATTGGCTTTTAAATTTGAGTCGGCACTCTTCCGGCTGGGCGATTAATAGTTAAAAGATTTCCCCCCCCCCCCCCCCCATCGCTAGTCTCGTGAATACCTAGAAGAAGTTTCATTTCGCCGAAATCCGAGGAGTTCCAGAGAAATTAGAAATGAAGTTGTTACGAAGGAGCCTGAACTTTTGTCTTCTAAACGTTTCCACTTTAGCATCATATGTCGCGTCATCTCATTTACAAATGCAAACATTATTATATCAGTCATATCAGTCTAAGTTTGTTAATTCTTATTAAATTTAAATAATACATTTTAATTTAATAATAAACTTATTATTTCATATAGTCTAAGCTTGCATCAGTCTAAGCTTGTCTATTATTATTAAATTTTAAAAATACATTTTAATTTAATAATAAACTTATTAATTCATATCAGCCTAACCTTGTTTATTCTTATTAAATTAAAATACATCATTTTAATTTAATAAGAATGAATAAGATTAAACTGATGTGAATTATAAGCTTTGTTTATTGTATCTGCAAACAAGATGACAGGAAATATGATACGGAAACATCAGTGTTCAGAAGACAAAGTTTAGTCTCCTGCTTCGTAACTACATTGTAAAGTTTATTGATTCATATCAGTCTTAGCTTATTCATTTTTAATAAATTAAAATGAATGCCTTTTAATTTAATAAGAATTAATAAAAATTCAACGAGGTTTTTCTCTTGGAACAATATCCAAATCTAAAAAAGGTTCGCATCAATGCCATCGTTTAATGGCATTTGCAAAATCATGTTCTCTTTTCATGTGTTATTTGAAATTCTTTCATTAGCTCCATATTTTTAAAAAATAAAATAAATAAAATGGGTATTTACTTTATTTGCAATTCTTATAGTATTATAAAATAAAATAATGCAGAAACTCTTTTAATTTCACATGCGTTACTACTACGGTGTTATTTAACGAAAAGAAGTGTATATATATATATATATATATATATATATATATATATATATATATATATATATATATATATATATACACTCATGGACAAAAAAATTAGCGCACCAAGAAGGAGTCGTCAAAATGAAACGAAATTTTACATACGTAATGACAACTTTGATATAAGTAAATGATAAGAAAATCAAAGAAGGATAGTTTATTTCAGAGAAAAAGGCAAAAGAACGTAGGAGTTAATACTCCGTTGGACCCCCTCTAGCGCGAATGCACGATGCGATACGATCGGGCATTGAGTCATACAAGTTCTGTATGATGTCTTGAGACATTTCGTTCCATATTTGCTGTAACCTTGCCTCTAGTTCGTTCAAACTCGTGGGATACCCAACTCGTCGTCCCATATGATCCCAGATATGCTCGGTTGGAGACAAATCTGGGGATCGGGCAGGCCAAGGGGAAGGGTAATAACAGTGCGGAGACAGTCTTGTGACACCCTTGCCGTATGAGGCCGAGCATTGTCTTGTTGAAAAATGGCTCCTGGGAGCCGTTGCATGAGTGGCAACACATGTGGTTGCAGGATTTCATGAACATACCGCTGGCTGTCATGGTGCCACGGAACAATACTAGGGGTGACAGTGTATTGTAGGCAATGGCACCCCATACCATCACACCAGCTGTGGGAGCGATGTGTCGCTGTACAGCAAAGGCAGGATTGAAGCGTTCGCCACGGGCTCTCCACACATGAACACGATTGTCATCACTGCCGAGATTGAATCTGGATTCGTCGCTAAAGACGACCTGGTTCCATTCCGCTGCAGTCCAATCTCCTCGTGCGCGGCAAAACTCCAAACGGAGGCGTCGATGGGTGGGCGTCAAGGGCAGCACACGTAATGGGCGCCGCGATACCAACTGTCCTTCAGCCAGGTGCCTTCGTATGGTTCGAGAAGACACAGAGGCTCCTAGTGAAGGTGCTACCTGTGCCTGGATGGCGGCCGATGAAGCAGTTGGCTGTACGCGTGCATTTCTTACGATGTGGCGGTCTTCTCGACGACTGGTCTGTCGAGGGCGTCCTGAGCCTGGTCTTCGTGTACATGACATCTCTCGGGTCTACTGGTCCCAACACCTCCTCACAACACAATCAGAGCGGCCTAATTGACGAGCTACTTGCCTAGCTGACCACCCAGCTCCCATCATCCCGACGATTCTCCCCCTCTCAAACTGCGACAACTGCTTATATTGTCTTCGAACACGGCGTAATGGCATGTGTATCTCAGCTCTTCCTTTGTAAATGATTCAGCACAATCAAACAAGCTTTGGTTACCTGTTTTATACTCCACAGAGTACGATGTTCAACGCCCTCTACCGGCTATACGTAATGCGCAATCACGCTGCATTTCTAATCATTTGCATATCTTCCCGACATGTACCTTCATTGCAAGTTTCGTTACGATCGCGCAATTATTTCTTGGCGCGCTAATTTTTTTGTCCATGAGTGTATATATATATATATATATATATATATATATATATATATATATATATATATATATATATATATATATATAGTAATAAACTTTACCGAATCTGTAGACATACAATCCTATTAAAAACTCTCTGTAACCGGAAACTTTAAACGTTAAAAGGAAACATTCTTGTATTAATGCTTTAAGATTATATCACTTAAAAGTGCCATATAGATTGTTTTGATCACCAAACAAAGCTTTTATGGATTCTGCATGTTTCAAGTCGAATAGATTTTGGTCCTCATATAAAAAAATGCTAATTTATCATTGACGCATCAGTCCATAAATATATCTAAAATTCTAAATTCATTGAAGATACAAAATTAATATCATGAGCGAATTTTAATATCTTTGAATAATAGGAGGAATTTAATAAGATGAAAGAAAATTACAATGAATCAGTGTCATGGACTGATTATAACAAAACAAAGAGAAGTCTCTAGTTTTCCCTTTGTAATTTTTTCTCCTTCATAATCAGCGTCGTAACAGATGGTCATAATTTTTTAACAAACAAAAAAATTGCGCTAAAATTATGAATTACTTTATTTAACAGTGGTTCTTTAAATAATTTCTTCAAAAAGTGGAGGTCGGAGAAAGAAATGCATTCTTTATTCCAGAGCACATATCCGTGGTTATTTGTAATGTGCAGAAAATGAATTATTTTTAACATGACCGGATGGGAAAAAAATTTCCGTTAATTAGTCCTGGGGTTATTTTTTCATCATTTTCTTTGCGTCTCACACGCAAAATAAGCATTTTCTTTCATCATTATGAGTGGAATCAACCTCTGCTGCTTGAGTAATGTTATGGCCCTGTTACTTGTACCTTTATGTACTCAGTACTTAATTTGTAAGACAAAAATGGCTTGAACCTATTTTAGATAATTTAATGTTTGAAACTGACAAACGTGTATATATATCAGTTTTGAAAACACTGTGCAAAATAACACTGAAACAGAATGATAATTTTGTTTCAAACATATTTTTATTTATATACTTTATTTCTTAGTTATATTATATATTTATATACTTTATTATATTTTTTAAAACATAAGTAATTTAACGTTTGAAATTGACAAACGTGTATGAGTTGTGAAAAACTGCGTAGATTAATATTGAGTCAAAATGATCATATTGTTTCAAACATATTTTTTCTTTATATACTTTATTTTTTAGTTATATTTCATATCTATATACTTTACTAGCTGAACACCCGGGCTTCGCTTCGGAGTACATTTTAGGATAATTACAATGAAAAAATAATGAAATTGCTTTTTAGAGAATTTCCTTATGAATAATATTTTTTTGTTTCTTCACTGGGCGGAACTAAAATTACCAGGTTCGTCCGCGAACTTACGCGTGAGCAAGCTACATAAAACTGACCATAGGAGATACAATTTTCCCTTAAATCTACGCCAGCGTATTTTAAACTTTGGCCTTCAGACTTATTTATCGTCATGGCGAAGCATACTTTGAGGGAAATTGCAGTTTTATAAATAGGTTTAATTTAATATTCATAAAACATACTAATTTTAATTAAATTCTTAACATGGGCTTGTGGCGGCCCATTGGTACAGCGAGCTGGTTTTCGGTGCTGAGGGTGCTCAGATCGAATCCCGGCGTTGCGTCACGAAAAAATGCCTCTGTTTGTATTCGTCCCTTCATAGGGGGTAATGCTGTCCACCTATATGGTGCCCCCATAATAAAATGGACAGTCAAACTGAGGCCTAGTATAGGCGAATGTTCAACGACAAATGCCTCCGCATTGGAAAAAAAAATTTTCTTAAAATCTTCCATCTCAATTAGTCTAGTGGTTAAGTTTTATCTTTTACCGTATTTTAATATTTTTTGGTCAATTTATTTCGTTGTTATGCACGTAAAGCAAAATTAATTTAAAGTATCACAAAAAGAAAAGAAATCACGTGATCACTATTTATTAAATTAAATCCTAAAAATTAATCTTTAAAAATTCACCAAAAATCAGAAAAGGGAGGAAAAGATTCGAAAAAGATTTCATATTAGAGGAATTTTTATTATATTTCTTGTGATATATATTTTATAACCCTCAAATTATTATTTTAAATGCAAACTTTAAAAAAGTTACAAAAACAGCTTAAAGATATAATTTAAAAAAATCTAAGAAGAATTTTTTTTAAATCTTTCTTACTGCACCCCTACACTATAAGAAGAATCCCCATGCAAAATATCAGCCTTTTAGGTCCAACGGTTTGGTCTGTGAGTTATCAGTCAGTCAGTCAGTCACGGAACTTTTTTATATATATATAGATTATACTTTTATATAAGCATAGATAATTTAATGTGGGAATTTCCCAAACGTGTACGTATATCAGTTTTGAAAAACTGCAAAGTATAACATTGAATTAAAATGATCATTTCGTTTCAAACATATTTTAATTTATATACTTTAGGATGCTAAATTTTTCATACGTACATATCCCATAGAAAAATCTGTGCTTTTGTAAGAAAAACCCTACAGTTGCCGTTCTTAGAAAAACTTGACAACGTATTTACATCAAAAGAAACCTTGTCAAAAAATTTATCCAAACTATCCGTAAGAAAATATTTTTAATAAAAGAAGAGAAAAATGATAAAATTAGATCTACGGAATTTGTTATTTTATATGGAGAATTTATTAATGCTATTCTTCATTTATCCTTGTCTCTCGAAAGTACGTCAAGCAAACAGAACATTATAAAAAATCATATTTATAACCCTGAGTTAAATATAGCTCAAACTTTCTTTGTGTATATAATGATCTACTATTTTTTTCTGATTCAAACATAGCTTCTTATTTTCCTTTTATATTAAATGAGAAAAAACCTCCGAAAAACTGCCCAATAAATAGGAGTACTTGTGTTTTGTGGATAAGGAGTATTACTTTTAAGAACGTTAAGAGGAAACATTATTGTATTAATGCTTTAAGATTATATCACTAAAAAGTGACTTATAAATTGTTTTGATCTGCAAACAAAGTCTTTGTAGATTCTGGAAGTTTTCAAGGCGAATGGATTTTGGTCTAGCTCTTGCTATATCAAGAGGAATTGGAAACAACAACATAAATTTATTATATTGTACCAAATGATATATATATATATATATATATATATATATATATATATATACTAAAATTCTAAATGTCAATGTAGTTTAAAATATAAGCTCATTTGGATGAAATGATTTCCCCCTGGTACCTAAATTACTTCTTTGAATTAGCTAAATTTTTCTCACGTACGCGTTCTCAACCTTTCTTTTATCCCACAGCAAGTTTGATATTCTAGCGAATGTTTTTTTAAT
Organism: Dolomedes plantarius; assembly: GCA_907164885.2. Taxonomy (NCBI): domain Eukaryota; kingdom Metazoa; phylum Arthropoda; class Arachnida; order Araneae; family Dolomedidae; genus Dolomedes; species Dolomedes plantarius. Next base: position 24,279,066 of record OU015496.1, on the reverse strand, counting down.
AGCCTACATACCCCTATTCGATGATTACAGCGATGTGAAGTATGGCATACCAAAGATATATATTTCAGTTGGTAGAATACCAACCTCAAGGTTCGGAAACCCTGGGTGGAATACTGGTCCGAGGAGACGTGTAGGTTGCAGTGGCGTCCGACTATTAAAAAAAGCATATGATGAATAATCATCGTGGATAAAATCAAGATTCCTAGAAAATTTGGCAAAATATATGATAAAAAAATGTGTAGAACCAGAATCCATTAAATGAACTAAAAACAGTGTTTTGATTGCGATTTAATTAAAGAAAATATAAAGCTCAGACTGTCCATAATTTTTTTCAGTAATTCATATATTTTTGTTTGAAAGGGATTTTTGCATTCTTTCTGGCACATTAGTCTTTTATTTAAAATTTCATTTTCATGCTATAGCTAGATAATACAAATATTTCGTTCATGAAAGATCCAGCGATTACCAAAAAAGAATATTATGCAATTAATTTTTTTATAAAAATCAATAAATAAATTCTTTGGAATTTATTTGATTAAATATTTGCTGTTTAAATATTCATTTTAAAGTGCATAAATGTAAATCAAATCGATGTCAGTAAGCGAGGTATGTACAACGAGGTATTAATATGCTTCTAAATAGAAGCATATTAATTCTTTTATTTAAATGCTTTCCTCTTTAAGATGTAATAATCGAAGAGGACTTTTTTAACCTAACTTTCGCAATTTTAATGCAATTTATTTTAAGTCATGTAAACAAAGAAATGACTATTTAATTTCGAATATGTCTCAGTTACCTTTTATTTTATGAGAACAGAATTGGGTAGACATTTCCCTCAGTAAACACTTATTTAATGAGGTTTTTATAATCCAAAGTCTTATTGACTTTAATTCACTCCAGAAAACCTAAGTAAATAACACATTTACTCTGTAAGAAATAACATATTTTAGTATTTACATACGAATAAAAAAGGTGGAAAAAATGACGGCAGAATTCTTAATTTAATATAATTCTTTTGAAAAATAATATGAAGATAAAAAAAATTTCCAGCTGTGCAATTTTCGTTATCTGAATTTATGACAAATCCCTTTTTGAATTAAATTTAATGTAAATCCCTCGATGGATATTTCTTTTAACTCTTAGGAACAACGGAAAACAGGATTTTGAAACATAGTAGCTGGACTTTTATTTTAAGAAACGAAACATTTTCTTTGAAAGCAGGAAGAATAAGCATTCGAAAGCTATCTTTCGTAAAAGGATATCACTATGTCGATGCAATGTTGCATAAAATCCGTGGCTTAGCTAACAGCACGAAAGCGTTAAATTTCTTTTCCTTTGTATCTTTCATTTTGCATTCATTTCTGCTAAATAAAGAAAGATATTTTTTATTGCCTATAATTCTGGGAGGAAATAATCCAACAATTTTAAATCTTTGAAAGTAATGTTTGCAGTTGAAGGTTTGTGTAAAAAATACCTTTCTCTCTAAAGAATTGTGTGTGTTGATACTGTATTCTAATTGCATTTAAAGCTGTATAAAAAGTATATGGGATAAAAAAAAATTGTGATGCTGTCGGAAAGTAGTATTTGCTAATGGCTTTCTTTCTTTCTGACAGTTAGTTCAATTTTTCACGAGCTTCAAATACCATCTGCATCCCGAAGTGAACAACAAGAGTTTATTATTAACTTCTCGGAACGCAACTGCAACAGTTTTAAATGTTACCTTTTTCATTCAATATTATACTTTATATAAATAATATTATACTTTATATATTATTATACTAAAATATAGAATGTAGGGGTTTCGCAATTTTTTTCAGTTAATAAAATCGCTGAAGGAATTTCCTGTAAGAACTGTGGGTGTTATCCAAACCATATGAGTTAAAGAGTTTCAATTACTTTGTAGTCGGACTTATGTTTTTAAATATCATGTCTTGTATACTACTAAATGGGCTTTCTTAGAGATTTTAGGAAGTGCTGGCTTCGATAACATCCCCCCTCATATTTCCCCTTTCTTTTTCGAAGCCAACGACACTAGATGTTGATCTATAAAAATTTATTTTAATTTATATTATTTCCCCTTTAAGTATCCGAGCTGTCATTGGATGGACCGAGCTGCAAATCCTGTGCAAGGCATTCATGTTTCTGAGCTCTTCCCTCTTAGAAAGTATCTCTGGTTGTCCCAATGGGTGTTTCCATAAAGAAGTTCTCACGGTGTACATGGACGAATGTCTTTAGGATAACTACCGACAACATTGGGAAAATATTAATCATCCAACAGTGTAGTTTTATTTTTCAGGTGTAAGACATTTTAAGTTTGTCTTTCCCAGTAAAGACAATTGAGTTATGATGATTATAAAAACAAAACAAAATAAACAATCACCTGTTAGTCACAGCAAAAAGTAACCTCACGGAGAGGTTCTCATTGCATAGTTTCATCCTTTAGGAGGACCTGTTCACATAGAATCCGTCAGCGTTAAAGATTCTGTTGGTGCTGATTAGCAAAAAGTATCAATGATTGGTACTATATGACTGGTTAAAAATTCTTACGCTGACGCTGATGGATTCTATGTAAACAGGCCCTTACAGCATCTGCTGTTAAAGTTTACCTATGAATGTGAAGCTTCCGAGAATAAAAAGACATAACAAACTATTACATATTTTATGTTAGATATATTATTATAAAGACCTCCACAGGATACTGCAACTATCTTTTACTTGATACAAGTTTTTCATAGCACTAATTATTGTCTTTCCATGGGCATTCCAGTTCTCTGTTAAGGATGTACCTAGGTTCTACATAATTCTAGAGAAAGGAACCCCGTGTCGTTAATTCTGTCTTGATCACTTTGTTAGTTACTAACAGGACCAATCAGCGGTAGAAAATTGCCTTCATAACTTTCTCTGAAGGCAGTTACAAGTACTTTGGAGTGTTTTCATTCAACTTAAAATATCCTCATTTCATTCAACATAAAATGAAAACGCACAACCAATTTGTACGTGACCATTCTGAAGTTTTGCACTGATAGTAGATGGTGATCATATCGTGAAATAAGAGCTTTCTAGGAACGTGAGAATCACCAATTTTAGATGATACAGAGTACCATTAGTGATAATGACTTGCTTTTATGAAAATAATTTTACCGATAACGAACGTTCTCTTGCTCTCCATTCATAAGCAAAGCACTCTTCTTGTAACAGAGCACTTCTTAGGGATAATTGCTGAAAGAATGTATCGTCAAAGACTGTTATTGCTGTCTCTATACGTAACTTCAACAATAACTGTATTTTTTAAAATTATACACAACGCTCTTCCTGGTACGTAGAAGCATTTCCTTATGGGGCATTTACCTGGAGGCTTTTGGAGAAGAAAGTGTGTGTTTTCTTTTCAAAGTTGATAAGATATTATCTAGTGAGTTTCTAAAGTAAAATCAAGAGAGATAAAATAAGTAAACAAAAAGTATTATTGCTTAATATTTTTCATAAAAATAACATAATATTCTGCATTAATCTAAAACCAAAGGAGTAAACACAGATAGTATTTATTGATTTAATTTTATATTCATGTTCCTAGGTATGTTGCCTGTAACTGCGCCGTGCTATCATAAGATGAATAAATTTGATTGTGTTCATGCATTTAAATGTAAGACATTTAGCTATATCACATGTATCTATATTCTCGCCTAAGGTAAGTGACGTTGCTGTCGCAATATTTTGTTGTTTACCTGTTGCCCATGTATTAGCGTGCTCAAGATACAACGACATTACTAGGGGCTTAGAAATAACGTTTAAGCATCCCATTCATTAATTAGATAGATAGATCAGCAATCACGACAAAATCAGACTTACAATGTAAGAATAAGATAAATATCTAGATTAAATATTATTATAAATCCCGCTCAAATCAAGGCAATTATAGTTTTTGTTCCCTTGTCACCAATCTGTAGATTTAAAGGCTGTAGAAAAACTGAAGCTAGGCAATAAAAATTGTTACATAGCTTTTGTGTTGGAGTACTTGCCACTGACTGTTTTCCATCAGCTTCATGTAAGCCTTTTCTAATGAAATAAATACGCTTTTCAAAACATATTTTTCCAGAAAATTGAAGTTAATATGCGATGTTTAAACATGGTCTTTAAAGTAAATATTAACTATTTCGCAGTTTTATTTAATTTATATTTAACGTACATGATTATTCCTATATTTGCCAGTATATAATTATTCGTTTATTTCCACTTTTAGGAATTCAAAACATACATTTTCACCAATATGACAGAAGATTCAATTTAAGATAAAACTCCTGTTACTTTTTTCCCTTTGATTCAAAGAGATAATCTTTTTATTGTGTATGCTATTATTCATTATATTTTGCCTTTATCCCTTGGTGGATACATTTGTCTATTAGTTTCTAATATAGTACTGCTTTTACTACTATAATAACATATTATTTATGCTCGTGTATATATATTTACAATGGAAAAATAATAGATAAATACCGATGAAAGTATTTTTACTGTTGTTTTGAAAAATTCCTTTTACATGATCTTATTTTTCCGATTTGAGACAAAAGGGAAAATCCGGCATGTTGGATATATGGAGCTAAGTAAATATTTTAAAAGTTATATCTATTATAGCTTTTGTTTGCCTTATTTCACATTTGGAATCCCAATATAATGCCGATCCGCAATTCCCCGAGGACCCATATAGCTATGTGATGAGCATTATAGGTTGAAATTTGATCGGTAGATTTGTTCAAGACATGTCGAATACGAATCGTTTCCATCTCCTCGATTACTCTCTCCAATCCACCGATTACTCTCTCCAATGACATTGCATTCAACATAAAAATCAGCACTGTGCCTCTGACTTTCCTCCAATATCAGACTGGAAGAAATATTGCAGGGCTGTAACTAGTCTTAGAAGTGCTGAAATGGTGCTTAAGACGACCACCTCTATTCCTTAACAATGCATTAGAAAAGGGTTTAGCAAATATACTAACGGATAAATAGGCGTCAAAAATTGATTATAGGACCTTAATAATGACTTTCAGAGATATTGAACGTCTAAAAATGAAACCTGAAAAATATGGTCACAACAATTTTGGGGAACTTAGTAACGATTTTTAGTAGTATAAAATACATATAGCTCAGTAATGAGCAATGTGCGTTGAAATTTGATCGGTAGATTTGTTCAAGACATGTCAAATACAAAATGTTTCCATCGCATCTATTACTCTCTCCGATCGACATTGCATTCAACATAAAAAATCAGCACTGTACAACTGACTTTCCTCCAATATCAGACTGGCAGAAATATTGCAGGGCTCTAACTAGTCTTAAAAGTGATGAAATAGTGCTTAAGACAACCACCTCTGCACCTTTAGAATACGTTAGAAAATGGTTTAACAAATACACTAACGGATAAATTATCGTCAAAAATTGATTATAGGACCTTAATAATGACTTTTAGGGATATTGAACGTCTAAAAATGAAACCTGAAAAAATAGTCACAACAATTTTGGGGAACTTAGTAACAATTTTTAGTTGTATAAAATACGTTCAAAGTCATATAAAATACATATAGCTCGGTAATGAGCATTATGCGCTGAAATTTGATCTGTAGATTTGTTCAAAGCATGTCGAATACGAAACATTTCCAACGCATCGATTACTCTCTTCGATCGACATTGCATTCAACATAAAAATCAGCGCTGTGCATCTGACTTTCCTCCAGTATCAGACTGGCAGAAATATTGCAGGGCTCTGACTAGTCTTAGAAGTGCTGAAATGGTGCTTAAGACGACCACCTTTATACCTTAAGAATACGTTAGAAAATGGTTTAGTAGATACATTAACGGATAAATAGTCGTCGAAAATTAATTATAGGACCTTAATAATTACTTTTAGAGATATTTAAGGTCTAAAAATGGAACCTGAAAAAATGATCACAACAATTTTGGGAACTTATTAACAATTTTTAGTAGTATAAAATGCGTTTAAATTCGTATAAAATACTTATAGCTCAATAATGAGCATTATGCGTTGAAATTAGATCGGTAGATTTGTTCAAGACATGTCGAATGCGAAACGTTTCCATCGCATCGATTACTCTCTTCGATCGACATTGCATTCAACATAAAAATCAACGCTGTGCAGCTGACTTTCCTCCAATATCAGACTGGTAGAAATATTGCAAGGCTCTAAATAGTCTTAGAAGTGATGATATAGTGCTTAAGACGACCACCTCTGTACCTTAAGAATAAGTTGGAAAATGGTTTAACAAATACATTGACACATAAATAGTCATCAAAAATTGATTACCGCCAGTTTGTTTGTTTTTTTAAACCAAATGATGACTTTTAGAGATATTGAACGTCTAAAAATGGAACATGTAAAAATGGTCACAACAATTTTGGGGAACTTAGTAACGATTTTTAGTCGTATAAAATAGGTTATATGTAATATTGGGGTCACCTAGACCGCTGAACTCTTCTCAAAACTGCCATAACCTTTACGGAGAAATTCTTGATTCATAGTGTCTACATTGCGATACACAAATATTTCCGAAATCATCAGCTTCCCTTTCAGTGAGCCGGATTGAACATCCATTTTAACCTTTTCCAAGCTATAAAAAAGTTTCCGTGTGTTTTTCAAATAAATATCCCCTTCAAGTAATTTATTGAAAGCGTGTAAAGACGTGAATAGGAAATTTAAAACATCCTCAAACCCATACTTCAGCTATCTCTGAAGCCGCGTTATCCTTTATACTTTATTCAGTCTATTGAATTTTCACCTTACAAAATAGCGCTGATCCTGCAAAATGACATGCAGATGCTTTTGTGAGTGGGTAGAAGTATCTTTTCAACTGATTTTTTTTCTTTTTAAGCTCTTTTTATGGACCTCGATACGTGTAAAGAAGACTGCTAGTTTATGCGGGGATTTCAATTATTTTCATGATGAAAGAATCTCTCGGGACATCGATCGATCGGACTGCTTTTTATTAGGCAGAATAGTTTATGATATGTTTTTTTGTTTAGTCATTTTTAGAGGTCGAGTCTGTGAAGTCAGAAACATATTTCAAACACTCCTCCTGCAGTCATGAATTATCAATGGAGGAAAACAGTGTTCTGCAGACTAGAGAAGATAAATAAAGGATCACTTCAACGATGAGCACACATATATAGTTTCTTTCTTTAAAGTTTCTTTTTATATATTCCTCTATGACTGGGTATATTCTCAGGTACAAAACTATTTTGAATAGCTGTGTTTTCTTATATGCATTAGCATAAAAACGTTTAACAATAAAAATACTTTACTGATATAATGTCGGGTGCCAAAATTTATTCAAAAATATTTTTGAGAGGACCGTTGACCTTTATTTCATCGATTCTTTTTTATTGTAATATTGATTGTGTTATTGTAATATATATATATATATATATATATATATATATATATATATATATATATACAGTGGACGCTCGTTAATTCGAACTCAAAGGTTCTCGGAAAAAAGTTCGAATTATCCGAAGTTCGAATTATCCGATGTTAAGAGAAAATAATATAACTTTAAATGTGTATCACTGAAGAAGAAACTCTCCTAGTATGTATAACCCCAGAAAATATATTATACTATGTTATCTAAAGTTAAACATATTAAAAAGCAATACAGACTTACCTTAATCATAAAATGAAGCAGAAGATATGCAGTATAAAGTAAACTTTTATTAAAAATATGAATTACACTTTGGGGAAAACTGTAAAATGGATGTTTCGTTCTGTTTATGATGCCTACATTGTTCAGCCATCTTCTCGATTTGAAGTGAACATTTCAATTCATTTTCAGAGGAAGGTTCCATCTGAATAAATGCTTTCAGAGTTTTAATAGAGTCCATTATGGCCGCATTAAAAATATCTTTCGGCAGGTAAGTAGAGAAAAGCCATGGCAGTTTCCTACCGAAATTAGTGCACACGTTTTCGATTACATCAGATCTTTGGCCACATACAGTTTGATAAGAAATATTGTGCCTTGACTTAAATCGAGAAAGCCATCCATCACTGCATTTAAAATCTTCAATACCCATTCGAATTGCCAATTCATCAGCCTTCGTCAGCACTAGGGGTCCATTTATCGGAAAATTTCGAGATCTAACATCCTGGAACCATAGCAGTAGGGCTTTTTCTAGAACTTCTTGGGACGAATTTCCCATGCGTTTCCTTCCTCTAGCAAATTTTGATTTTTCCCATGAATCTAAAATTGACTCCTTGTTTTTCAAATTAGTTGACAAGGCATTTTTTTTAATTCTATAGTCAGATGCTAACTTTGTTTTACATTCGCCATTCTCTACTTTCTTTAAAATTTCTACCTTTGTCTCCAAAGTTAGGGTTTTGTACTTTCCACGTGTTGACATCCTGAATTTTTACACAATGAGGAAGAAAAACTAGACCACATTAACTTGTCTGCACTGCAGTTATAACTGACGCAGCTCCCTAGAATCTGTAGTAAAGACTAGTTTTTCTGAAATTCTAAGAAAATCGATCCAAATAAAGGAAAATTGCTTTTTCCGTTTAGCACTAATAAGAAGGACAATAGCTACTAACGTTTAGAGGACATGCAATAGTCTAGGAATGCAGGCATGTGCCTCTTTACACAGAAAAGAAATTTTGACACACAAAATAATAAATACAGTGTGTATTTTCTCCATTAAATGAGGAAAAAGAATTTTTTTTGTCAAATTTTTAGTTCGAATTAACCGAAGTGATAAAAATTTAGTTCGAATTAATGAGATATTTTTAACATTAACTCCAATACAAGTCTTTTGGGGCCTTTGGATTAGTTCGAATTAACCGAAAGTTCGAATTAACCGAGTTCGAAATAACGAGCGTCCACTGTATATATATATATATATATATATATATATATATATATATATATATATATATATATATTTCTGTAGGACAATAGTACCAAAATAGTTTTTTCAAGTAAAAATTATTCATGAAACTACTACGAAGTAAGGATTAAAGGTAAGTGTAGTGAACAAACTTTACATCTGTTTTTCTCAAGGTTTTTAGAATTTTTAAATGCTCAATTTTTGTTTAAAATTTAAGAAATTAATAAGAAAGAATCCTGATACTCTTTACAAAGAAACTGGGTGTGCATTTTACATCTCGGCTTCATTAAGGTAATTAAATTTGATTTACTATAACTTATTAAAAGGCAAAATTTTGATGAAAATCGGGATGGAATTCAGAAAAAAATTTCTCAAAGATTAACTATTCATGGGATTATATAATTGATACCCAGGTTTGTTTGTAATACAGTTTTAAGTGATTAAAATGCAAAATCGATTGAATGCAAGTGATTAAATGCAATATATCAAAAATTAAGACAAGGAGTATTTTAAAATGTTGTTCATAAATTAAAATTTTTTTTAAAAATCTCAAAATTATAAAATGATTGGAAATTTCTTTTAAGGTATTCTATATACTTATGGTGAAATATTTATGCGTACAAAATTTCATATCTCTATGATAAAAAGTAAAAAAAATTTAACGTCTACCGTTACCTTAAAAAGAAATTATACCTTACACCACATGCTTAGGAACAGACTATAGAACTTTTCCAAATGCGTACCAAACGAGTTCAAGGTAAGACCTAAACTAAATATGATTTTTTTCCCAACGCAAGAGGCTATTTAACGTGAGGATCTTTGCCCGTATCTACCGCGACTCTGTTGGCTACTTTATTAAGGCTGCTGTGTACTAACACTATTGGATTCTCTCACCTCAATGTTAAAGTATGGAGAAAATGTGTCTACTATTGACAGCTACATAAATACCGATAATCCAATAAAAATGCTATTTCCAGATAGCCTGAACTTTTCAGCACCTTGCAGCAGGATTCATTTTATAAATGTCGTCCCTTAAAGAAATTGATGAGCGTTTAAAATACATTAGATCAGGTTTTACCCCCCCCCGAATAATTTAAAATTAAAATATTTATTATTTGCAATCTGAAGAAAAAAACGAAAAATGTCCCAAGGTGTAAAAGTTCTTTCTCTATTATGGAGTACAATTTTTTTTAAATCTTTCAATCCAAGTTGGCAATCGTTGGACACATTTTGTGCATAGGTTAACATTGAGGTGAGCGAATTTAATAGGGCTTGCAACCTTAACCAATAGTATTCCTTATGAAGGTACAGAGCAGGAACGTTCATGCCATTGGTGGACTTCGAACCCGAGCGTACTGCGTGGCAGATCGCGACACTAAGCCTTAAATGATGTGGACGACAGTCAAGAACTGAATACATTTGTGATTTCATGCAAACCTTGTTTTTTATTGTCTAAAAGTAATTTATGCTATATTTTAAATAATGTTGAGCATCATATGTTTGTGTACACATCAGAACAATGCGGTGTCACAACTTCAATACAAATAAACTTTGGTTATTTGGCATCGCAATCATTCCAAACTCTAAATTTATTAGCTAAAGATGAGCTATAATTTTATGTACACATACACACATGCTAAGACTCAAAATCTACTTGACAGTAATTAATGGCAAACGATCGAAAATTTCACGTCTTGGTATAAAAATGTTTGGAATTTCTAATATCCGAATAGGAGATATTGAACGTGTGTTGTTAAAAACTTATCCAGTTCTTTATTTGTAAGTATTTTTCTCTTGGTCTTGATGTAAGTGTACACAACTAAATCATGCCCAACTTTTCGACAGGTGAATCGTCATAATCTGAACTTTTGTCTGCTTTAAAAGTGTTTTATCCATAACCTCTCAGACCATGCTATAGGCTTTTCCAAGTATTTTTCTCTTGGTGTTGATGTAAGTGTACACGACTAAATCACGCACAACTTTTCGACAGGTGAATTCTCATAATCTAAATTTTTGTCTGCTTTAAAAGTGTTTGATCCATAACCCCTCAGACTTTTCTATAGGTTTTTTCAATCGCAAGGAATATTGGAAAAATTTTACAGTAATGACTTTGAAAAGAGGGTAACAAATCTATAAACTTTTAAACATTTAAACTTCAACCTGTAACGTCTTGTCCGAGATTAAAATGTTGGGACACTCAGATAACGAATACCTGTATAGTTAAAAACTCGTGCTTGAAGGCGCATCTGTACGTTTTCAAAAAATTTCCGAATTTTTAACAATTTAACTCTAGTAAACTGAACTCTTGGCTGTTTTAAATGTGTTTGTTTCTATCATAAAACTTCTCAAACTTTATCATATATTCTTTAAAACGTAAGGAATATTGCATAAATTTAAAAGTAATTACTCTTAAAATATGGCAAAAAAATATTAACAGTTTTGAAGTTAGACAATTTTTTTAAACTTCACTAATAACTTTACACAACAATCGATTCTAATGATTTATTTTTCTGATTTCAGATGTCTAGAAATAACGCCATTAGTTTTCAAACGCGACAATCTGAGAAATAACTCCACTAATTAAATTCAGCTTGAAATATTTCTAATTATATTCATATTTAAACTTTCTGATTCCCGACAATATGATATGAATTTTCTTGAGTATTCCTGAATGTTTATAGCTTTCTTTCTAAAAAAAGTATGCTAACGTAAGATTGAAATATGAAACACTCATTAAGAAAAGCAAAATGTGCATATTATATTTTTTAAACGTTAATATATAAGCAGGAATTTATTAATAAAAACTGTAAACTGATGTTTTATTTAATCGATTTCAATTCAGAATTTTTATGGAAATATAGAATGATACCAGAAAGAAAGCTTCAAATCTCATTTTATAGAATACAAACGTGTAGCTATTATTAACATTTTATACATATACAAATAAATTTCTATCCGACGAAATGCTATACTGTACTCACAAACTTCGTTCAAAATTTCTATGAATAGAATTTACTTTGAGTTGAAAAATAAATACTCCAATAATCCAAGAAAGCTATAAAGTACTAAACTATTCCTTATAGTTTAGTTCTTTCAATATAACGAAACTTCAGTTATCCGTGCAAAATTATTACGAATTACTAAAAATGAATTTTTTACTAAAGAAAATTGAATTAAAAAAAATATTATACATAAAACTTTCTGTAATAACATGCGTATATATATATATATATATATATATATATATATATATATATATATATATATATAAGATACGTAACTAACAAAAAGAAATTCAAATAAGGAAATAGAAAATTGCATCATAAAGGCATCCAAAGATTCAAACATGTTAAATTTAGAGATTCATATGTTTCGAATTTCAGAGATACTACCTCGCTTTCAGAAAAGAACTGCGTCTTATTTTCTTTTTGATTACGTGGAAGTCTTGTCTTGATTCGAATTTTTTATATCAAGCAACCAGATTTTATCTGTCGGCTTTTAGATTACTTTAATCGAAGATCTTATGGTCCATTACTGCGAATCTTTAACAGTAAATGGCAGAATCTTATCTTCTTCCCATATTTATTTACATGGGTGGAGAAACCGAGTAGGTTTGAAAACTAAAACTTCATTTAAATAAATGTTTTTCTAAAGGTGGCGTATTCTCGTTTTTTTTTCACGCAAGTTTGCAATTAAAATATTATTCCATTGTCCAAAATAATGCAATACAATGATGATGCTGAGTTATTAAATAAGAAAATTTATTCATATATATATATATATATATATATATATATATATATATATATATAAAAATAAATATATGTATATATATATATATAAATACATGTATATACTAGCATTATAGCCCGGTGTTGCCCGGGTAGATATATAGATATAAAATATTTCATGCATTCCATCAAAAAAATACTGGGCTGCACTCCCGCTCTTCATGTCCATCTGGCCAGACAGAATGCGCTTAGCACGTTTCTACTGAAATGATATAAAAACAATAAGAAAGAAAGAAACTTTGAGTCTGTGGACCTTCGTCTGATTTTAAGGTCATTCCCAACCCTCTTTCTCCCGCGCATTGGAATTTAAAACCCCCCCTCCGTCATCCTCAAACCACGCAGCTGGTCGAGGGGAATCCACAGGGGGTAGACGCACCTCTATCGGGCACAAAAAACATTAAAAAATTAATTTAAAAAACTAATTGAGCCCCAAATTTCGTTTTTTCTGATTTAAGTTTCTCGGGTCCAAAACATTAACTGTGCCAAATTTGGTCCCGGTGGGTGAAACAGTCTATGATTCTATAGCGGACAAACAAACAGACAAGCTCTTATATATATATATATATATATATATATATATATATATATATATATATATATATATATATATATATATATATATATATATATATATATATATATATATATATATATATATATATATATATATATATATATATATATATATATATATATATATATATATATATATGCATGTATGTATGTATATATAGTACCACATTAATTTAAAAATTAACGGTACTCTTTAAATACGTCATGTAACGTGTTTGACACAATAACTAAGCTAAAAAGAGACTATGAACGTATTCTTGAGCCATCTCTAATAAGGCTATCGGGGATAGAAACATAAAACTAATTATCTAATGTTCCGAGTTTGAAACTCCAAGCGTGAACAAGCTAATTAGGTTAGTTTCTGAAGTTTTCCTTAAGAGTATGAAAAAAGCGGGAAATTCCGTCGTATTTGCAGTTTGTTTTCAATTGCATTCGCGTCGGCATCTAGTGCTCAATTATCTGAGAGAGAACAACTACAATATGATCAAATCTATACGCAAACGTTTTTGCCCTCTTAGATCTGAAGAACGTTTTAAGCCTTAAGCTCTTGTTTTAAATATTATTGACAATGCTTGAAATTTTTTTTTATTTTACTATTTTAAGAGAAACGTCGTGTAAATGTTAAACTTTAAGATTACAACACCCGTAATGATAAATCAATATGTATAAATAATGTACTATTAATCCTCTAACATCGATAAACAGAGAATGGGTAGAAACACATAGCAGGTCATCTTAAATGCTTTTGATATAATAATTGCCATAAAAGCTTTTTTAGTCAAATAATCAGTAGTTTTAGAATTATGGAATATCACGCTTGTAAATTTGATATTAGTTTTAGTACCCTCAAGTTAGACATTAAATGGTAAGATTTTATCAAACAAACGATTTTAATTCAATCAATTACTTAATTACATTTTTTGATAATCCATTAACTAAATAATTAATTTGAAAAGGTAATAGATTACTTTAAGCATGTATAAATGATTTGGTACATCCACTTAATTATTTACAAAGGCTTAATTTTTAACTATGTAAAAAATTATTTACCATCATTCTTTGGTCTCAGCTTTAAAACTGTAATTAATCATTTACACTCTAAAATTTTTTTATTCTACTAATTTTAGACATATTTGAAGATTTTATATGTTTAATATACTGTTTGATACACATTATCATGCTCCCTGTTTCACGAACTTAAAGAATAACGCCTAGCTATCACCTTCCCTTTTGGGTTAGTACCTAAAGGAAAACAAAGCACAAGAAAACTGAGAAAATAAAATTTGATGAAAACATCTCTCCATCAACTGTGTCGACGCTATCATTAAACATGGGATTGTTTCTTATCGGTATGATAGTTTAGATAAACACGTCTCGTATCAGGATAATCCATCAAAACATGGAGAAAAACAGAATCCAGTAAAGTGTACGATGCTCGGCCAATCATGAGCACAAGAAGGATGGTTGCAACAAAACCTTCCTACCATAATCGATGAAGCATGGAGAATTGTTGAAGGCAATTTATCAAAAAGATTTAAACAAACGACGTCTTCAGCGAAGATTTTTTAAAACTGTAAATCTAAAACTAACAAACAAATATAGTATAATTTACCAATGTAGAGTATTATATTTAAAGATGTTAAAATTAATCGTTCAATAATTATGAAAAATAAGGAAAAATATTAAATGTTTTTTTATTATTATAATTAATGTTAACTATAGTTTTAACTATAAATCTACAATAGTTACTTACACACACACACACACACACATATATATATATATATATATATATATATATAAAAGAATATGTATACGTATATGTATATGTATGTATGCATGTACGTATATATATATATATATATATATATATATATATATATATATATATATATATACTTATGTATATGTATATATATATATATATGCATGCATTTTTTTTGGTGGTAACTGACACTGTTTTAGAATTTTCAACAATATTCGCATTTGAAGTAAGTAATACAAGATGTAAAAAATAAATTAAAAAATTAAATAGGCTTTATTTCAGTTATTTTCTTTGTCAAGAAAATGACCCGACGCAATTTCAGTGCCAAATTGTTTTTACATGTATTTTCCAATGTGAGACTTGAAAATTTCCCTCTAACTTAACTCAAATTATACGAAAGGGTCCATGAACTACACCGGATAATTTTATTTGAGTTTATTTTATTTCCGCATTTCAAGTATATGAGAGCACATCTTATAATTATTCTCTTAACAGTGAACTCCATGTAATCCGAATCCCGGCTTCTTGATAGATGCTCAGAAATTTTTCGTTCCTAAATCTTATCTAATTGATAAAATGTATTTTCACCAAGAATACTTTTCGCAGTATAATTTATTCGGAGTAAGGAAAGTGGTGAATAGGAAATTTAAAACAGTCCTGAATTCACGAGACAGAAATAGCGTCATTCTTATTTTATTCAGTGTATTGACTCTTCTTCCCCATGCAAAACAGTGCTGATACTACAAAATGGCGTGGAGATGCCTCTGTGAATAGGCAGCGTATCTTTCCAATCGGAAGAATTTTTTCATTTTATTATCTCCTAAGTTTTATCTTCGGAACTCCGCAGTTGAAAAGAATGCTGATGGTTATGCCTTCCGTTGAATTAGTTCGCTAAAAGGGGGTGGCTATAGCTTCCGAATTCTTCAAATGAATTGTTTGAATTATTTTATCGAAAGTGACAGTTTTCTTTCTTTCCCCTCCTGATTACAGTTTTTTACTTAATTATGTTATTAGACATAGCTATTATTAAAAATATGTCCGGGGATTAAACTTTTTTTAAATAAAAAAAAGGATTGAAAGCCGGTGAAAGGAACATGGATTCTCATGTGGTTACTTCCCAAAGCTGGTGAATCGATATCGCATTGCACAACTTTAATCTTGAAGAGAATGCCGATGGTTAAGTCTTCCATTGAATTAGCTCCTATAAAGGAGACGCCTTAGCTTCTGAATTCTTCAGATGAATGGTTTGGATTGTTTTATTTTTGGATTGTACTGAAAGCTTCCTTTTCTTTTCACTTTGGATTAAGGTTTTTACTTTTTAAGGTAAGAATATTTCCGAGGATTAAAATTTTTTAAATGAGAAACATAGGGAAAACCAGGAAAGACGAATAGATATTTTTTGCGGTTACTTTTAGAAGTTCGTTATACGATATCGCATTGCACAACTTTAATCTTGAAGAGAATGCCGATGGTTATGTCTTCCATTGAATTAGCTCCCATAAAGAAGACGCCTTAGCTTCTGAATTCTTCAGATGAATGGTTTGGATTGTTTTATTTTTAGATTGCACTGAAAGCTTCCTTTTCTTTTCACTTTGGATTAAGGTTTTTACTTAATTATACTATTAGACACAACTATCGTTAAAAATGTTAACTAAAGAATATTTCCGAGGATTAAAATTTTTTAAATGAGAAATAGAGGGAAAACTATGAAAGACGAATAGATATTTTTTGTGGTTACTTTTAGAAGTTTGTGATACGATATCGAATTGCACAACTTTAATCTCGATCGAAAATGCCGATGGTTATATCTTCAATTGAATTAGCTCCCATAAAGGAGACGCCTTAGCTTCTGAATTCTTCAGATGAATGGTTTGGATTGTTTTATTTTTCGATTGTATTGAAGTTTTCTTCTTTCCACTTTTGATCACTTTTGATGGTTATGTCTTTCATTGCTTTCTGAATTCTTCAGATGAATTGTTTGGATTATTTTATCGAAAATGACAGTTCTTTTTGTCTCTCCATCTTGAATTACGGTTTTTACTAAATTATATTATCCCAGACATAAATATCCCTTAAAACGTTTTCTCAAAAATATTTTCGAGGACTGAAAAATTTTTTTAATGAAAAATAGAGTAAAAACTGCGAAATAGGGTAGATTTTCATGCGGTTACTTCTCAAATCTCGTGAAACAATATCGAAATGCTCAGTTTTAATTTTGAAAAGAATTCCGATGGTTATGACTTCCACTGAATTAGCTCGCATAAACGAGAGGCTTTGGCTTCTAAATTCTTAAGAGGAATTGTTTGGAATGTTTTAATTTTGGTTTGTATCGAAAATTTCCTTTCTTTTCATTTTGGATTACTGTTTCTCTCTATTCTAAAAGAAACTAACTGCCGCTGCCGCAGCCGCCGCCGCCGCTGTCAAAAGCTTGTCACGCTATCTCCTCCGAAACCGCTGGGGATATGGGATCGAGACCGATACCAATCGATGCAGAATAATGTGGGGAAGAAAGTAAGACATGTCTCATATTCGTCGGATTTTAAGTTTTTTTTATTTTATGTTTTGTGGGAAAATATTGACTTTTTCATGTTCAGATTACGATAACTCACCAAAAAAGGATCGTAGAATTTTTTTTTTTACAATCTAAGACTACAGACATTTCTCCTTCAAACAAGACCTCATTTGTTTAAAAATAATTTAAAACAGACTAATATTTTTATTAAAATTGAAAACCCACTTTTTGGAAAAATTTATGCGTTTCGAGATATATAAATTCGATGCTATCAGACTTATTATGTTACAAAGAAAATATTTATATCAACTGGAAGATGAAAGCTTTCTCATTCATATAAACTTCCTTTCAAGTCTCTATCTTAAAATTTCGATTTTTAATTGAATTTTAAAGAAATACTTCAAAAAAATCTTCTCATTCGCTTGCTTTGCAGAAGGATTGAAAGAAGATCCGATTTTTCACCCATCTTCATCCGGGCTTATACCCCCCATCTATCCGGGCTTCATCCATTTCGCCGGGAGGGGGGGGGGAAGCTTCAACTGTAAACAAATGAGTGACTCAATCGCTGTAAACAAGTATTGAGTCATTCATTCACTTGATTCACCAGAGGAGCGAGCGTAGCGAGCCTAGGGGCGAAGCCCCTAGTTTACTAATTTATACTATCACAGACATACATATCCCTTAAAATGTTTTCTAGAGATTATTTTTATAGAGGGAAAACTGCAAAACAGGGTTAGATTGTCACATGGTTACTTTTCTAAGCTCGTGAAACGATAGCGCCTTGCTCAATTTTAATTTTGAAAAGAATGCCGATGAAAAGAATTCAATGTTTTCTATTGAATTCATTCACAAAATCGAGGGTCTTTTACCCTCTGAATTCTTCAGATGAATTGCTTGGATTATTTGATCGAAAGTGACAGTTTTCTTTCTTCTAAAATTGGATACCGTTTTTACTTATGTTATTATACATAGCTATCATTAACAGTGTTTTTTGGAGATTATTTTCGGGGTTCGAAATTTTTTAAATAGAAATTAGAGTGATAGTTATGAAAGAAACATTTTCAAGTGACTTAAATACTTTTAAAACTTTTTAAAACGATATCACATTGCTAAATTACATTGCTAAATTTTAATCTGTATATTGTCTTGAAAAGAATACTGGTGGTCAAGTTTTCCATTAAATTTGTTAACAAAGTAGAGAAGTATAAACCTCAGAATTCTCCAAATGAATTGGTTTATTTTACAGAAAGTAACATTTTTCTTTCTTTTCATTTTGGGACTAAGGCTTTTACTTAGCTATGTTATTAGACATAGCTATCGTTAAATATGTTTTTAACGTAGGATTACGTTCCTCCATAACGGTCCGCCGGAAATATCATATGTCTTGTTTAAACCTGTTTCGCTTGGGCAAGCAGTAAACAGTTAAACAGAGAAGTACCAAAATGCGTCAAAATTTTGATATACACACACATACACACACACACACACACATATATATATATATATATATATATATATATATATATAGATACATATATACATAACACATACATACATATATACATACAAAAGAGGTAAGTAACGATAAGTAATCCTACGTTAATAACCCGCGGTAGTTTCGTTAGAAGAGACTACCTGAAATTTTTTCTGCAGAATATTTTGAAAAGGAAAACAGAATGAATATTGAAAAAGAAAGATTTTTTACATAGTCTCTTTTAAAGGCCTTGAAACGATATTGAAATGCTAAATTTAAATCTGTTTCTTTTTTTTTTTGCCTTCAATATTTAGCAGGAGGATACTCATTTGGAAATATATGCATATATATATATATATATATATATATATATATATATATATATATATATATATATATATATATATATATATATATATATATGTAGTTCTATCATTAAACTGCAACAAACTCTCTCTGAACATTAAAAAGAATTTATTTATTCTTGTACGTGACCAGCTGAAGTCTGGATTTTAGTCATGGCTTCTCGGCATTTGTCTGAAACATAATGCATAATTTAAAGAGCAATATATAAAAAAATTTAAGCGACATGCCATGTTTAATATCTTGTATAAAACAGACAGTTTTTGTCTGAAACAGCCGTAGATCAAATAGTTAATATAAATTCTTAACCTTTTAAAGGCATTCCTTTTCTTTCCTGTACTAAATAAATAATTTATCCTATTGTATTTCTTATTTCGCTTTGTTGGCAAAGCTTTGCCGGAAAATTAATCAGCGGAGAAGAAATAGTATTTAGATTAATCAACTGGAGCTGATTTCTAAACTTAGAGGAAAAAATGACATCTGTAATACAATTTGCTTAGCGTATCCATCGAGTCCTAATATGACATGAATACCATATGTTACACATACTAGTGTTTGAGAAAAATCTTAAAGTTGGTGCTACTTTTGAAAATATAAAATTACATATTTTATATAAAAATTACGTATTTTTGTCTAATATACTTCAGCGTAGATTAATTAATAAATTATTTTTATGTAACATCATCTTACTTGCAAATAACTTTAAAATGTTTGAAAAAATGTTAATAAAATGTGGAACACATGCTCGAAAGTCAGTATGTAAATCCTTGGTGAGAATGTATATACTTTGTCCTTGTACTGTGACTTTGTATACTTTGTCCTTGTCTTTGACACCTTGTACTGAATGTACAAGGTGTCAGTATGTAAATCCTTGGTGAGAATGTATAAGGCAAATGTATATATATATATATATATATATATATATTTTACATATACATAGTTTATATTTTTTCTAAGATGGAATATTAATCTACAAACAGTCTTGAGGAGAGGACGTATCATGTGTTTGTGTACCCTTCTAAATTTTAAAGTGTTAACTGAGCATATTCGTAAGCAAATATTCTACCAAATAACACCCAATGGAACAACACCCAAAGAAACAGTTGATATTCTTATTTAGGGACACAGAGAGAGAGAGCGAGAAAGAAAAAAGATGGAGTATAGCTTATCAGAAAAATATGAGGTGTTAGATACAAAATGAATAAAAGAATTAATATGTAGACGCATTTCTTTTTGGAAATTAAAACAGACGGTGAATGAAACATAATATGCAGTGAAATGGCATATTTGTATAGAAATCATGATACTTTTATCAAATACTTTTCAAAAATGGATTTATTTGCTAAACTTTAAATATTTTGTGGAAAGAGATTATATATGAAATAAAGAAAAATGAAAAGATATAGATTGGAAATTTTAATACACTAAATTCATGAAGTTTTATTTAAATACCGATTTAAAAACCAATTTATTAGCTATCATTCTATTAATTCTGAACTTTGAAAAACTTTTAAATTTAAAAGTAGTTTTATTTGAATGAGGTTTCTGTGTAGTATTTATTAGCAGGAAATAGCTGTTAGCTTTAATATCCTTGCTTTGAGAAAAAACAACTGCATTCGATACGCACATAAAAGTATTTCACTCTGACATTTAACCTTTTCTTTAGATAAATAAAACGGGAAAAACTGAAAGAAATATTAACTGCTAGAAAAATAATAGAAATTAATTGAAAGAAAAAGAAACAAATCAAGTTAATTGAAAAGACGTAATGTCTTTGTGAAAGTATATTTCTTTCCGTTTAAATAAATGAAATGCAAGCAGAACACTTTTCTTTAATTAAAAAAAGAAGTAAATGAGAAATTAATTACTACATTTCTTTTGCAAGTTAATCAGAAAACATAAATATTGCGAGAAACAAGTAGTAATTTTATAGTCTTAAGTATTTTAAGAAATTCTAATCTTTTTTTATACTAGTTTAGTTAGTTAAAATATATTTAAAATCTATATATATAAAACAGTTCCGTAACTGACTGACTGACTGACGGTAAGGACTGACCTAAAGGGCTGAAATTTTGCATGGCGATTCTTCTTAGAGTGTAGATGTTCACTAAGAAAGATTTTTGAAAAATTCTACTTAGAGTTTTTTAAATTAAATTTTTAAGCTGTTTTTGTAACTTCTTAAAGTTTGCATTTAAAATAATAATCTGATGGTTAAAAAATTTATATATATCACGAGAAAGATAATAAAAATTCCTTTAAAATGAAATCTTTTTCGAATCTTTACCTCCATTTTCTGATTTTTGGTGAATTTTTAAAGATTAATATTTAGGATTCAATTTATTAAATGCTGATCACGTGATTACTTTTATTTTTGTGATACTTTAAATTAATTTTGCTTCACGTGCATAACAACGGAATAAATTGACCAAAAAATATTAAAATACGGTAAAAGATAAAACTTTACCACTAGACTAATTCAGAAGGACGATTTTAAGAATTTAATTCAAATTAGTATGTTTTATGAATATTAAATTAAACCTATATATATATAACTGCAATTTACCCTCAAAGTTTGCTCCGCCATGACGATAAATAAGTCTCAAGGCCAAAGTTTAAAATACGCTGGCGTAGATTTAAGGAAACATTGTATCTCCCATGGTCAGTTTTACGTAGCTTGCTCACGCGTAAGTTCGCGGACGAACCTGGTAATATTAGTTCCGCCCAGTGAAGAAACAAAAAAAATATTATCTATAAGGAAAACCTCTAAAAAGCAATTTCATTAATTTTTCATTGTAATTATCCTAAAATGTACTCCGAAGCGAAACCCGTGCATAACAACGAAATAAATTGACAAAATTTTTTTTTTCTTTCTAATGCGGCAGACGTTCGGATATTATCCAAAAAAATATTAAAATACAGTAAAAGAAATGTCCTTCAAACTGTACTATATTCTTTAGTATGTTCTATTAGATTTAATTTGAATATTTTCTTCTACATTATTTTGTCTATAAAAATATCCGTTATGATTTTTTTTATAAATATATTATTTTTTTGGCATTAATTGCATACATTGACCTTTATATTTAATTTGAATGTACTCCGTAGCGAAGCACGGGTATTCAGCTAGTTTGTTAGATAAGGTAACTGGTTTTCTTCTCTTTTACTGCTATGACACCACTGTCTGACCCCAGGGTACCCATTCAACCACGATCCCACTATAGATGTCAAAGAAAACAATCAGCATTGCCTTTCACATTCGACCTTACTATCCTTCCTTCTTCATTCTTCGTGTGGTCTTCAACGTTGTCGTCCCTCGGAAAATCGTTTGTGCGATTCAAAGACTCGATCAAATGACATCATATTATCCTCGTATACCATTTGCAACAATTCCAGGCACTCACTCGGCGATTTCTTCTTAACATGAAATTTCAGACTGGTCTTTCAGACGCTGCCTTACTTTTACATGAGCCATGATTCCGGCAAGACGACTGCCCAACTCTCCCCTTCCTTGCAGCTAGAAAATTGACTAAGAGCGACAATGAAACCCAGCTTGTCTCATATTGTCTCAGAACGCTTAAAAGTCACTCATCTGCCCATAAGCGCCCTGTTTCGCCTATCGGGCGCTTAGTCTCCTTATTTAACAGCCACACCTCGTATTTCTACAGTGAATAAGGCAATGTTTTTTTCATAATGAATACCAGTTCAAAAAAGGAATAAATCTATTTATATTTTGAAAAGAAAAGATAAAACCTTTGTGCTCGAGGAATAAACAGGAAACCCAACGCAAATAAAGCACAAATAGCAGTAAGATGCAATTATTTTGCATACGGCCGTTTCGAAGCTACTTAGGAGCTTCTTCATCAGTGCAAAGAACTTAGTGGCAGCTCAAAAAAGCCGAAAACTATGCGACTAGACACGTGCGCATGCACTTAAGCACCCGCACGTATCAAGCACTCAAAGGCGCGAAGTAGCAAAGAGACATAAATAGGGCAAGCAGCGCCATCTAATGGCAAAAAGAGGGAAAAGTTAAAAAATAGAAAAAAGTGAAGTAACAGGCCAACACAGCTAAATAAACCCTTTCCAGAATTGAGGAAAAACAGGAGTGCTTGACAAATCATTAACCAAAAAATCTATTTATAATTTTTTTAATGCCATCATATCTGACGATTGTCAGCCATTGTGGCCAATTTATCTGAATTTTCTTCACTTACGAGAAGAATATTTTTGTACAATCAGGCATTTTATCCAGCGATAAAGATTTTAGCACTTTTTCCGAAAAATCGTCTGTTGCTAGACTTTTTATTTTCTGCAAAAGTTGACTTGGCATATACTCTCCGAGTTCTAGTCTAGTAACCAGACGCTGAATTCACTTGTTTTCACTTTCTTTGAAGGTATTCAAAAGTCTTTCTTTCGCCATAGAGTATTTTTCGAACTTAGTGTCTTTAATAATGTTCCATATATTTTCAACATACTTCGGGTCAAATCTGGGATATCAAATAATGCAATTTAGTTTCTTCCGTGGTAATTTTATTTATTTGAAATTGGGTTTCCATTTGGTAAAACCAAATGTCCAGTTTTTCTCGCCAAAATGGTGGAATCTTAATGCTGACTTTATTCGCTTCCTCATTCATTAAAGTAGTTATTCTGTTCCGCTTTCCGTAGTCATATTAAATAAACAAATCGAATGCTCGGGTCATCAGTTGTTGTCTCCTAGTTGTGACAACATAATAAGAACTTACTCTTTAACGGTTTTTAACTAAAAAAAACTAATAATACAACTTATCAACACCAAACAATTTTATTTTTCAATTCAACTGGATTCTAAAGAAAACTATGTATATAACGGTTGCCAAAAAATTATTTTTAATAATAATTGCAAAGTAACATTTAAAATTATAAAAATATCTGTGAGTAAATTTTAAATTAATTATTTGCATTTTATACCATTACAAATTCAAACATCGAATTGTGACAGCTACGTCTAATCGTAATGTATTTCTCTTGAAAACGTGATTTGGCTTTTGAAAGAAATTTTTTTCCTGCTGATATCGTGAAAAATGTTTCTGTTAAAATTTCAGGAAAAGAAAGTGCCTTTCATTTTTAAGGCACCCGCTTTAATATGGTTTACTTCTCTTGATATAGTACATCCTTTTTTGGAATTTTTTTACCTCCTCGTTACAATATAAATTCTTATCTTACATCATCATTCATCCTTAACTTTTCTTACCTAAACAAAACCTTTAGAACAATCATTTACTTTCGTTTAGAATTAAATGCACCAAACTGATAAAATTGGAAATCAAGTTTAAAGTTTTAAGTCGATTTTGAGAGAGAATTTGAAGCAATTTGCAATGTAAAGTAAACTTGATTGAATACTTACAGAAACGGTCGATCAATATGTTCGTCCAATGGAAATGTCTTAGACGCGATATACGATATGCAAATCAACACAGATAAGAGTAGTTAATGTTGAAAATAATTACACTATGACAAAAAACTTTGACGAAATGTAAAACCTTCAGTCTTTACACTTTTTCGTTTCTTTACAGTTAAACAGTTATTACTTTGAAGTATATTTCCTCATAGTTTAATTTTCTTGAAAGCTCTTGCATAAAAATGAATAAAATAATAAGTTAGCAGTCATAACATAAAACCCAAATGCTCACTAAAACAATAGCATGATTAACTACTTTCCCACTAGAGCCTTATAAAAATAATTGAAGAACTAAGTATTGATTTTATTAAATACCATTAAATTGCGTTATAAAGAAGAGATTTCTTTTACGAAAGACAATTCAGTTTTGGCAGATGATATGCCGTTGGATGACTAAGGAAATTTAAACTGTATTTGAGCATCCTTGAAGCAAAATTAGGTGTTTGAAAGTTCTAATACAAGGTGCGCCCATAAAGTAACAGAACAATTTTTTATAAATAAGAAAAAAATTACTCACCTTCAAATAAATTTATCTCCTTAAAAATAATCGCCAAAGGAGTCTACACAATTTTTCCGACGTTTCTTCAAGTCACCGAAACACTGTTTACAGGCTTTGGAAATCACCGTTCGCAGAATACGCGTAACATTTGATTTAATATCCGAGACGTTTTCAAATCTCTGTCCTTTCATGGATTTTGCATTTTTTGATTACAAAGGACTTATCCACCACGAATTTGTACCTGAAAAATAAACAATTAATCAGTATTTTTACAAGGAGGTGCTTTTTCGATTAAGAAACGGGATAAGGCGAGTTAGGAAGGAACTGTTTGATTCTGGGCAATGGTTTCTTTTACACGATAATACTAGGCCCCATACAGCAATTTCTGTACAACAATATCTTGCTAAGCATTCAATTACAGTGATAAATCACCCACCATATTCTCCCGATTTATCGCCAACTGATTTTTTCCTTTTTCCTAAGCTTAAGATGGCCATGAAAGGACAGAGATTTGAAAAAGTCTCGGATATTAAATCAAATGTTATGCGTGTTTTGCGAACGGTTAGTTTCAACGCCTATAAACAGTGTTTCTATGACTTGAAGAAACGTCGGAAAAAATGTATAGACTCCTTTAGCGATTATTTTGAAGGAGATAAATTTATTTGAAGGTGAGTAATATATTTCTTATTTATGAAAAAATTGTCCTATTCCTTTATGGGGGCACCTTGTATTTAGATTAAGGGGATAAGGGGCTTTCAACTTCGTTGTCTTAAATTTTTAATATTTTACTCTATATACAAAATGAGATTAATTAAAATTCTTTTTCACTACAGTGAACACACTTAGAATTCACAAATACGTATTTTATCGAAGAATAGGACCTGTTTTTCAAAGAATTATTGAAAAAAGTTAGCAATATTCAAAATGCTTCCTGTGCATTTTTCCTGGTAACTTGAAATTTCTCAGTATTGTTAATAGAATATATATATATATATATATATATATATATGGAAACTTATATTAAAAAGTTCAAGGGTTTCAAATGATATGGACTGCGCATGGAGCATTTTAAAAAGCAGGTACTATTCTGCCAAATTCTGCTTATTTTTAATTCTAAGGGTCTTCAATTTAGTAAAAAAAGGATTAATTATTCTCATTATTATATAGAGTTAAATATTGAAAATTAAAACGTTCGAGGTTGAAGGTCCATTGTCCCTTTAATCTATATGATTTACAGGTTAACTAAAACTTTTTGGGATCCTGATTCTTCGTGGCTTTTCTAGCACATCGCATAAATTATCAATACCTGTTTTACAAAATTCGGGGCAAAAGCCCCCATTTCAGTAGTTATGCCATAAGTCATAATCAATATATTAAATAATAACGTCTACTACAACAAAAGCTTTGTGGACGTCTCAAAGCAAGAAAATAGAAAAAGGAATAGTCATGGTAATATTCCAAAGAAACGGTGAAAAAAATTCCTTATATTTATTAGGTAAAGAACTAACAACACTTTTTTGGTAAAATTATCTAATTATACGTTCAGAAAAATATATATATATGTGCAATCTAACGACAATGGACTGTAGTCAGGAGGGGGAAAAAACAAGAAATATGGAGGACATTTTCTAGTTGTTACGGGAGCTGTCTGGCGATAGAGAGTTAGGCCCGAAGGCAGCGAGATCTTACCCCAATAAATGGGGAGTCGCGATTTCTTTCTAGCACGATTCAGAAAGAAAAAGTTCTAATTATGATGACACACATTTTTCTTGGATGACATCCTCAGATATTTTCAAGGGTTAATGGATTTCTTATCGAAGGTAGGGAGCTGCGAAAAGAAATTGATTAGACTAGACTCCCTTCAGTAAAAACACTGAGGTAATTAGTTAATATTGTTTTCACTGGATACATTGTTTAACTGCAGACACACACACACACATATATATATATATATATATATATATATATATATATATATATATATATATATATATATATATATATATATATATATATGTATGTATGTATGTATAAATATATATATATATATATATATATTTATATATATATATTTATATATACAGAAGCTATTCACACATTTTTTAGACGATGTATATTGTATTCACAAAACTACATTACATAAAATTCTTGTGTTTTAAATGTTCTATTTCACATCCCTTATTCTGAACTATCTTTCGACACCGCAATTTCCAGGATAATAATGCCTTTTCAAGTGTCAGAACAGGTATTCTATCCCATTCCTCCTGAACAGCTTTCCAAAGTCCTGTAAGGGTTTTGGGACGACGTTTGGAAAATGCAGATTTTAAAAGTCCGAAAGCACAAAAATCCATAGGTGATACATCGGGAGATTTAGTAGGGATATCAGTGAAGGGTATGGCCTTGATACCAGTTTTTTGTTCCATTTCTTTTAGGAAATTTACAGTGGATTTTGATGTGCGACTGCTAGCTTTGTCCTGATGGAGTCTCACAGATTGATGGCACTGTGGGTAAAGCGATGGTATTTCATTCAGACAAATTGGCGATAAAATATGTTCCTGATAGTATTTGGAGTTAAGCTTGACATTTTTTTCCACTCTCTTTATTTTTAACTGGCCATTATAAGAAAAACCAGCAGCAATCATGAATCCCTTTCTTTCGATTCTTTAAACCATGTACTTAAATTTTTTTCTCCCCTTTTATGATTATAAATGGCTCTTTTTTTTTTTGATGCAATCATTTAAATACACCCATGATTCATCTATTGTGACAATTGTTTTCCATTTTTATTTGGATAAGTGTTTCTCATATAGAATTCTGCAGCGTGTCCTGCGTTCAGCAATATGATTTGGAAGAAGACGTGGAACATAGCGTTTTTTCGCTTTCTTAAGATTTAAATCAACGTTTATCATTTTGTTTACAGTGGACACCAAGCATTTAAATGATTTTGCAACTGTCCTTTGAGTAGGGGGATTTTCTTTTAACATTAAACAACGTACATTTGCAATAGTCGAAGATGTCCGTTTTTACCTTGGATACTTGTTTGGAATTGTTGTCCCACTTGAGGCTCCAATTTGACGTTTTTTTCCTTTCTTGTTGACGATATTACCTATCGACGCTTTAGATACACAAAACCATGACTCTCACATCGTTTTTGGATAACAGAGTATGCATATTTCTCTTTGGAAAAAGCATAAATGTAGCCTTCGAACCACTGCTTTGTTAAAAACGCCATTTTGAATAAAAACAAAACTTTCAAGCCGTAGACGATAATTTTGACTTTTAAAAACATAGTACAATTGCAATTATTTCTTTTGCAGCAAACGCTTTTTTATTATCGCTTACCAAAATCGTCTAAAAAATGTGCGAACAGCCTCTGTATATATATATAAATATATACAGGGTTTTTTTTTTAGAACTGACACTTCTCAGAGCCATTTGTTGCGCGATATAACAGCCAGAATTCCACCAAAATTGGTAGAGGGACTAAGTGCGACACGGGAAAGAGTTTCCACGAAGAAAAAAAATAGTTCCTAAATTCGCCGATAGGGGAAGATATGGCACTGTTGTTGTCCGCACACCCAAGAATTTGCATAAAAGGCAAGTAAAACATCAAAATACAAATTCAACACTATGTAGTCGACAGCAGCGCCAGTATTTCGGGCTATAAAGATAAGGGATAAATACCGAAAAAGTTGTAAACAGGCAAATGAATAACAAAGAAATTTCACTGCATCACCACTTGCAGCAAATTCACTTCTCCCTCCTTCAATGTGACCACAGACCTAGTGGACGACACATTGAATCCTGAACACTACGTTCTCAACGGCAAAGCGTAACGTGTTACCAGTACTGTTCATCAAAGTCCGGGATATGTTGTCCATTAGTGCCGCCAAGTTCGAGATTCCACCAAGATACAGCTTAGACTTTAAATAACCCCACAGAAAGATGTCCCATGGGTTAGGTCCGGGCAGCGACTGATGAACTTTTCTTGTGTAAAGCGAAGGCGCAACAGATTCCGCACCGATCTTTAATAGCCCAAAATACTGGCGTTGCTGTCGACTACGTAGTCATGAATCTGAATTTCGATATTTTATTTGTCTTTTATGCAAATTCTCGGGTGCGTCGACAACAACAGCGCCATATCGTCCCCTATCGGCGACTTTTGGAACTATTTGTTTTTCACAGAAACCCTTTCCCATGTCGTCCGCAGTCCCTCTATCAATTTTGGTGGAATTCCGGCTGATAGATCTCGCTACAGATGGCTCTGAGTACTGTCAGTTTAAAAAAAATCACCCTGTATATACATATATATATATATATATATATACATATACAGGTAACCCTCCTATAACACGGTAGATAGGTTCCTAGAAAATGCCGTGTTGTGTGAAACCATGTTATATGAGACCCAGACTCATTACAAAAAGGGGGGTTACGTTCCGAAAACTTATTAAAAACAAGCTTTTTTTAAAAATTCCTTATAAACAACTTAATAAATTTCTTCCTCATAACTGCTCAGTACAATCTAACAAGAACGTTTTTTCGGTTGAACGATATCACCTTCACTTTCAGAACCTTTTTCTTAATTTAGATTTTTTGCACCTTCTATCCTCTTTAAAAAATCTGTAATTTTAGTTTGTTTGCTGTTTCTTACAAAGTCATTCTAGATTTCACGGTATAGACATAGACAATTTTGCAGCTCCCTTTTGAATTTTTGGCTTCTTTCGGTGGAAGGATCTGCTTTCTAGAAAAATGATTCAAGATTTTCAGCTTAGCTTAGGCCTTCTTGTAATTTTATAGTGTTATATATAAATAATTTATAATTTGTTTATGCAGTTTTATGTAAAGCCGCTGATAGTTCATTATTCCTTCCCGTTATTATTTTAAGGTAATTTATTTTTAAATGTGTTAAACAAAAATCATATTATCTAGTGCTGTTGAAGTACAGTGTTGTACAAAGGGTTTCGCAATTTTTTTATCGTGTTGGAGCGAAAAACCGTGTTACAGGTTGCAGTGTTATACGAGGATTCCCGCAATTTATCCTATCGTGTTAGAGCGAAACCGTGTTGGAAGATGTCGTGCTATATATATATATATATATATATATATATATATATATATATATATATATATATATATATATATATATATATATATATATATATATATATATATACACTCATGGACAAAAAAATTAGCGCACCAAGAAGGAGTCGTCAAAATGAAACGAAATTTTACATACGTAATGACTACTTTGATATGAGTAAATGGTAAGAAAATCAAAGAAAAAGGATAATTTATTTCAGAGAAAAGGGCAAAAGAACGGAGGAGTTAATACTCCGTTGGACCCCCTCTAGCGCGAATGCACGAGGCGATACGATCGGGCATTGAGTCATACAAGTTCTGTATGATGTCTTGAGACATTTCGTTCCATATTTGATGTAACCTTGCCTCTAAATCATTCAAACTCGTGGGATGCCCAACTCGTCGTCCCAAATGATCCCAGATATGCTCGATTGGAGAGAAATCTGGGGATCGGGCAGGCCAAGGAAGGGTAGTGACAGTGCGGAGACAGTCTTGTGACACCCTTGCCGTATGAGGCCGAGCATTGTCTGGTTGAAAAATGGCTCCTGGGAGCCGTTGCATGACTGGCAACACATGTGGTTGCAGGATTTCATGAACATACCGCTGGGCTGTCATAGTGCCACGGAACAATACTAGGGGTGACCGTGTATTGTAGGCAATGGCACCCCATACCATCACACCAGCTGTAAGAGCGATGTGTCGCTGTACAGCAAAGGCAGGATTGAAGCGTTCACCACGGGCTCTCCACACACGAACACAATTGTCATCACTGCCGAGATTGAATCTGGATTCGTCGCTAAAGACGACCTGGTTCCATTCCGCTGCAGTCCAGTTTCCTCGTGCGCGGCAAAACTCCAAACGGAGGCGTCGATGGGTGGGCGTCAAGGGCAGCACACGTAATGGGCGCCGCGATACCAACTGTCCTTCAGCCAGGAGCCTTCGTATGGTTCGAGAAGACACAGAGGTCCCTAGTGAAGGTGCTACCTGTGCCTGGATGGCGGCCGATGAAGCAGTTGGCTGTACGCGTGCATTTCTTACGATGTGGCGGTCTTCTCGACGACTGGTCTGTCGAGGGCGTCCTGAGCCTGGTCTTCGTGTACATGACATCTCTCGAGTCCACTGGTCCCAACACCTCCTCACAACACAATCAGAGCGGCCTAATTGACGAGCTACTCGCCTAGCTGACCACCCAGCTTCCATCATTCCGACGAGTCTCCCCCTCTCAAACTGCACGAGTATTCGAGTATTCGAGTTAACAGTATTCGAGTTCAACTGCTTATATTGTCTTCGAACACGGCGTAATGGCATGTCTATCTCAGCTCTTCCTTTGTAAATGATTCAGCACACTCAAACAAGCTTTGGTTACCTGTTTTATACTCCACAGAGTACGATGTTCAACGCCCTCTACCGACTATACGTAATGAGCAATCACGCTGCATTTCTAATCATTTGTATATCTCCCCGACATGTATCTTCATTGCAAGTTTCGTTACGATCTCGCAATTATGTCTTGGTGCGCTGATTTTTTTGTCCATGAGTGTATATATATATATATATATATATATATATATATATATATATATATATATATATATATATATATATATATATATATATATATATATGTATATATATATATATATATATATATTTATATATATATACATATATACATACACACACACACACATATATATATATACTATATGTGTATGTATATATATATACACTGCTGGCCACCCAAATTGCAACACCAAGAAAGACAAGAGATATCACAACAAAATTTATTTTGTAGACAACATGTTGACTAAGTATCAAATGATTAAATTTATAGACTTCTGTGAAGTGTGGTTCATGCGAAAATCAGTAGCCAGAGTAGCCGCCATTGTTGGAGATCACCGCTGCCACACGCCTCGGCATTGATTCAAAGAGACTTTGGATGAGTTCTTGGGGTACAGCAGACCAAGCAGGTTCCACACGTTGCCAAAGTTGATCTGCTGTGGCAGCTGGGGATGGAATCTGGGTCAATCGTAGAGCAACCATGGAACACATGTTTTCTATCGGCGAAAGATCCGGAGAGCGCGGCGGCCAGGGAAGCAATTCAATCTGGCGATTGACGAAGAACCGTTGGACAATGCGTGCCACGTGTAGTTGCGCATTATCCTGTTGAAATATGGCTGTGGGCAAGCCCTGAAGGTAAGGAAGGACAACTGGCTCCAACACCTCGGAGATGTAGCGCTGGCTGTTTAAAGTACCGGCAATGCGTACTAGAGGTGTGCGAGAGTGATATCCAATACCGCTCCATACCATAATACCCGGTGCATGACCAGTGTGGCGGTGCATAAGCTGTTCAGCATCCTCTCTTCACGTTGTCTCCAGACTCGAATGCGACTATCGTGGTGTTGCAGACAGAAGCGTGACTCGTCAGTAAAGACAATTTCATTCCATTCTGCCGTCCACATCCTTCTGTCATCGCACCATTGGCGGCGTAGACGTCTGTGGTTCTGCGTCAAGGGTAGACAAAGCAATGGACGTCTTGCGGACAGACCACTCTGCTGTAAACGGCGTCGAATGGTACGCGCAGACACTGGATGATGCGTTACAGACTGCATGTGCTGTGCTATGGTTCGTGATGTGACTGAGCGATCCGTCACTGCCATGCGCACAATTTGCCTGTCATCACGTGAAGTGGTCCGCTGAGGTGGATGCGATCGAACACGCCGGTCCGTCGTACCCTCCTGCATCCAATGATCACATATCCGCATTACAGTTGTTTGGTTTCGTCCAACACGACTACCGATTTCCCTGAAAGATAATCCACAATCTCGGTAGGCCACTATCCTTCCTCTGTCGAACTCGGATACTTGATCAAAAGATGATCGCTGTTTTCGACGAGGCATAATTGATCGTTTTTTTTGAAAAAACCACAAGAAAAACACAGTTGCCGAACTTGAAATCGTCAAAATCTCCAAGCCTTAAATAGCGCTTTGAAGTTGCGCCACAGGCGCGCGTGATGTGCGTTTGCTCTGAAATTCTAATCATTTGCATATCTCACCTCCGCTAATGCATGTTGTAAATTTCATGTTATTTGCATGTTTCCTTCAGGGTGTTGCATTTACACTGGCCAGCAGTGTATATATATATATATATATATATATATATATATATATATATATATATATATATATATATATATATATATATATATATGTAATGGCACGGGCGCGGGCCGACGAAGGAAGGCCCGAGTGGTATTTCTTTTTTAGGTAAAGATGGATGACTTGTCGCCCGGCCGTGCATCACATGTTTAATTTCCTTTCCCGCTTTTCATCTCACCCTCGGATACATAAAACACCACAACGTTAATTTAATTACATCTTTATTAGACGGCGAATACGTCTTCTCAAGGCAGCTACAAAATCCGAAAAGCGTTACATGTACCGTTCAGGCGGTTTATATAAACATTGTCATGTGATCATCATCGCGATTAGGGATTTGCTGTTGTCGATAAGTCACATGTGGTTTTATATAATCTGCGCAGAGCTTATCTAAAATATTGGGGACGCCGCGCCTATTTGAAAAAGGAAGCCATTTAATATTTTCTCTCGAGGTTATTAGAGTTTAGAATCAAAAGCGAAATTTAGCTCGTACGCCCAAGGGAATTTGGAATAATGTTAGATTTTAAAATGGTATGGGGTTTTTAATGTTATATATATATATATATATATATATATATACATTCTTTTCAATTTGTCCATGTAATATAAACGCTCTTCAAATATTTATAGAAAAACACAAATAGAATTGAGGTGAGATTTATTAGCATGTCTGGCGTAGCCTCGAAAGTCTAATTTAATTGGGCACTGCCTGATTAAATAAGACAACGTTTCTCATCAAAATAGCATCTTCCGATCGAACGGTACGTCTGAGATTCAAGTATATCACCAAATGAAGTAAAGAAAAAATATTTAGTGGTATAGAAAGAAGACGATACAGAGAAATTCATGGTGGAGTATGACAACACGCGTTGAAAGAAAAATGAGAGACTATTATTCTGAAATAGTGCAGGGAAGAGGTTAGTTGGGAGAAATCTTATGATAAAAAAAAGAAAATGTATTAAAATAATCTGATGAAAAGAACACCGAAAATCCAAATTTTAAAAGTTATTTAAATTTTTATCTAACACACATATACATAAATATTTATATATAGTTATTACATTATAACATAATTGTGCATAAATAACACTATATGATAACTGTAAATAAGTCCTGTGCATATTGCCCGTATGTATTAAGAGGGGAAATATTAAAACAAAAAAAAATCAATAAATGTGTCAAATTCTGAGAAAAAGAGAAAGTAATGAACTAGTTAGTATTCCGAAATTTCTTAAAAGTTGGCCTATTTTTTATAAAACTAGCCGCTGCGCGACCAGCATGGTCGCTTTTAGTTTTATATTTTCTTTTGCAAAACAACGCAACTGACAGTAACATATGTAAGGAATGTTACCATTACCTGTCATCATAAATATACGTTGTTAATTGGTATTCTCTATGAGACTGATTCTAGAACATGGTAATAAAAAAATGTTAATTTCCATTACCTCAGAACAGAGTTAAAGATAAGACTGGGGAACCCAACATCAATGATTTTAAAAATTACATCCCTCTTTGTATGTACTATTTTTCAAAATTAAGATATCTATACTTTATCATTACGCAAATAAGAAATTGTTAGGGAAATATTTAAAATATAGTGTTGATTACATCCCTCTCTGTATGTATTACTGTTCGCAATTCAGATATCTACACTTAATCATATTAAATAATAAATTGTTGGGAAAATTTCTTCACTTATAAAATGGAGCAAAAATTCAGCAATTTTTCAAAATTAAGTTATCTACACTTTATCATTACAACATATAAGAAATTGTTGGGGGAAAATTTTAAATATACGTTGAGTTGAATACACCACTATCTGTATGTATTATTGTTAGGGATTCCCCGATTAGGGATTTGCTGTTGTCGATAAGTCACATGTGGTTTTATATAATCTGCGCAGAGCTTATCTAAAATATTGGGGACGCCGCGCCTATTTGAAAAAGGAAGCCATTTAATATTTTCTCTCGAGGTTATTAGAGTTTAGAATCAAAAGCGAAATTTAGCTCGTACGCCCAAGGGAATTTGGAATAATGTTAGATTTTAAAATGGTATGGGGTTTTTAATGTTATATATATATATATATATATATATATACATTCTTTTCAATTTGTCCATGTAATATAAACGCTCTTCAAATATTTATAGAAAAACACAAATAGAATTGAGGTGAGATTTATTAGCATGTCTGGCGTAGCCTCGAAAGTCTAATTTAATTGGGCACTGCCTGATTAAATAAGACAACGTTTCTCATCAAAATAGCATCTTCCGATCGAACGGTACGTCTGAGATTCAAGTATATCACCAAATGAAGTAAAGAAAAAATATTTAGTGGTATAGAAAGAAGACGATACAGAGAAATTCATGGTGGAGTATGACAACACGCGTTGAAAGAAAAATGAGAGACTATTATTCTGAAATAGTGCAGGGAAGAGGTTAGTTGGGAGAAATCTTATGATAAAAAAAAGAAAATGTATTAAAATAATCTGATGAAAAGAACACCGAAAATCCAAAATTTTAAAAGTTATTTAAATTTTTATCTAACACACATATACATAAATATTTATATATAGTTATTACATTATAACATAATTGTGCATAAATAACACTATATGATAACTGTAAATAAGTCCTGTGCATATTGCCCGTATGTATTAAGAGGGGAAATATTAAAACAAAAAAAAATCAATAAATGTGTCAAATTCTGAGAAAAAGAGAAAGTAATGAACTAGTTAGTATTCCGAAATTTCTTAAAAGTTGGCCTATTTTTTATAAAACTAGCCGCTGCGCGACCAGCATGGTCGCTTTTAGTTTTATATTTTCTTTTGCAAAACAACGCAACTGACAGTAACATATGTAAGGAATGTTATCATTACCTGTCATCATAAATATACGTTGTTAATTGGTATTCTCTATGAGACTGATTCTAGAACATGGTAATAAAAAAATGTTAATTTCCATTACCTCAGAACAGAGTTAAAGATAAGACTGGGGAACCCAACATCAATGATTTTAAAAATTACATCCCTCTTTGTATGTACTATTTTTCAAAATTAAGATATCTATACTTTATCATTACGCAAATAAGAAATTGTTAGGGAAATATTTAAAATATAGTGTTGATTACATCCCTCTCTGTATGTATTACTGTTCGCAATTCAGATATCTACACTTAATCATATTAAATAATAAATTGTTGGGAAAATTTCTTCACTTATAAAATGGAGCAAAAATTCAGCAATTTTTCAAAATTAAGTTATCTACACTTTATCATTACAACATATAAGAAATTGTTGGGGGAAAATTTTAAATATACGTTGAGTTGAATACACCACTATCTGTATGTATTATTGTTCACAATTCAGATATCTACACTTAAACCTATCAAATAATAAATTGTTCAGA
Source organism: Dolomedes plantarius (assembly GCA_907164885.2). NCBI lineage: Eukaryota > Metazoa > Arthropoda > Arachnida > Araneae > Dolomedidae > Dolomedes > Dolomedes plantarius. The sequence continues at coordinate 24,242,118 of OU015496.1, read as the reverse complement.
AAATTTCTTCACTTATAAAATGGAGTAAAAATTCAGCAAGTACTGAAAAAAGTATAGAAAATTAACTACTGGTTGTTGATTGCAATGCCGGCGACGGTTAAGCCTAACCTCGCGATTATTTATGCTCTCTCTTTCACGCCTCTCTCTTAATTATTGCTTCGCTTTCTTTCTTGAGACTGTTCCCAATTTTCACTTGTTCGTGCAGCGCGCTTTCGAACATTCCTGATTTCAGTGCGTAAATACATGTTGACACGCGGTTGCAAATTGCGGACGGCCGCTAATGTTTACATCTGGTGGTGGCAGCTGTTGCCATTCAGAGTGTAGAAATATCGTCGATTTTTGTGCCGCATACCTACGCGTTTTATATATATATAGATTGTACTCGATTTATATTGGGACACATACGGTACTTTGTGACCTGACAAAAAGAGACTTCCATAGGTCTCAGAGAATCTGCATATACTTTATTTATATATTTCTAACTTTTAATATTTATGCTTGCTCTTTCCTTTTTCTATCGTGTGGTAGAAATCAATTCCCTGCAATGACATAGTTGCAAAATTCCACGGATACCTTCTATGTGAGTTGTTATATTGCTCTTATAATAACAAAACAAACTTCACACTTTTAAAACGAATATCTTGTTTATTATTTTAATGACCTACTTCAGAAATCTCTCTCAGGCTTTTATTTTCATGAAAAAAAGGTTAGAAATCAAAATATCTCAACTTTGTTATAATTTGCTCTCAAATGGAGGGGAATAAATACAAAAATGCTCATTTAAATCTTTCATTCTCTAGAACAAAAGATTTTTCCTAATGAGAAATTTTTTTATCTTAAAACAATTTCAGAAAAGACTTCCAATTTATTGAGTATTTTTCTCTTTTTTAAATTAATGAAACATTTATTTTCCAAAATGTTACCTTATAACTTCAAATGAGAACTTTATTTTGTTATGTGGTCAATAAATTTAATAAATAAGAAATATCAACTGCTTCTTTCGAAAAATGGTAGTTTAGTAATTTTTGTAACAGGAGAAATTAATTGTCTTCTGTAACAAAATGTTGTTAAATGTATTTTAACAACAAAAAGTAATTTTTTCTAAGAGCAAAAGGTTGTGCTGTTTAAAATATATTTTTCCGTGTGCATCAATGTATCGAATCCCTAACTTTCGTCAACTTCTTTCAACGCATCATACAAAGCCGCTAGAACTTATGTTGAAAAGCTCAGTTTGGTGCGGTTTCGAGCACTACGGTCAATTTTTGCTACACGAGGGTTAATTAGACCGCAACCTACTGCTTAAAGCCGATTCCGCACGGCTACAAACGTACATGCCAACAGTGGGATGCGAACTCACAGACTTTGGTACCGAATGCCAGCGCTCTAGCCACTCGGCCATCGTCCGGCTTGAGAATGTCAGACAGAGAAGTATATACAATAAACAAGTCAACTTCATCAGTCAAAGTTGCAGTTATAAAGGCAACTCTTAATATATATATATAAAACAGTTCCGTAACTGACTGACTGATTGACTGACTGACATATAACGCACAGACCAAATCGCTGGACCTAAAGGGCTGAAATTTTGCATGGCGATTCTTCTTATAGTGTAGGGGGCACTAAGAAAGATTTTGGAAAAATTCTTCTTAGATTTTTTAAAATTAAATTTTTAAGCTGTTTTTGTAACTTTTTTAAGTTTGCATTTAAAATAACCATTTGAGGGTTATAAAATTTACATCACGAGAAAGATCATAAAAATTCGTTTAAAATGAATTCTTTTTCGAATCTTTACCTCCATTTTCAGATTTTTGGGGAATTTTGAAAGATTATTTTTTAGAATTTAATTTATTAAATGCTGTTCACATGATTTCTTTTTCTGGTACTATAAATAAATTTATCGTCACGTGCATAACAACAAAACAGACGAAAAAAATATTTCTTTTTCTTGCTAATGCGGCAGACGATTGGACATTATCCAAAAAAATATTAAAATACAGTAAAAGGTATGTTCCTCAAAATGTACTGTATTAACTGTACTATATTCTTTAATATGTCCTATTAGATTTTAATTCAAATGTTTTCTTCTGCATTATTTTGCCTATAAAAATATCCCTTGCGATTTATATATATATATATATATATATATATATATTTACATATTTATTTACTTATTTATTAATTTTGGCTTTAATTGCATACACTGACCGTTGTATTTAATTTGGATGGACTCCATAGCGAAGTGCGGGTTTTCAGCAAGTATAGTTATAATCAATATACTTCCGAATTTTAAAGGCTTCTGTGTACTAACCCTAACGGATTCGTTTGTCACAATGTTAACCTATGGAGGAAATGTGTCTACTATTGACAGCTACATAAATACCAATAATCCAATAAAAATAGTGTTTTCAGATAGCCTGAACTTTTCTGCACCTTGACATCGGATTCCTTTTATAAATTTCATTCACCAAAGGATTTTAGGAGCGTTTAAAACACAATATACCAGTTTTTTTTACTCCGAATAATTTAAATTTTTAAATTTTATTTACATCTTTTTAAAAAAATGAAAAATGTCCCAAGGCGTAAAAATTTCTTTACGATGTACATTTTACGATGTACAATTTTTTTATAAAAAATCTTTCAATCCGAGTTGGCACACCTTGGGCATATTTTCTCCATAGGTTAACATTGAGGTGAGAGAATCCAATGAGGTTAGCACACAGCAGCCTTAATACAATACAAAATGTTTAACATAGGGCTGAATGGACAGTTTATGATATGAGTTTGCCATATGCAGTAGACATACACTGAAGTGCCCCTGAATTAGGGATAGCAAAGCCTATGCAAATTGTGTAGCGCTGCGCATCATGTATGCGCAAGTGAGGGCGCTGTGGTAGCTGCATATATAGCGAGTACTGTGGTTGTTCTGGATTAGCTGTTGGAATTGCCAGTATGGGTAAACTGCCTGATTTAGACGCCTTCGATCGCGGACAAATCGTAGGTGCGCGACGCATGGGCCATTCAATTTCCGAAATCGTCAGACAGCTAGGATTTTCAAGGTCGACAGTGTCAAGAGTATACCAAGAATACATGGATGGTGGAAAAAAAACTAGCGATCGGGCAAACTGCAAAGGACAATTAGCCTTGACAGTGCGTGGTGAGAGACGGCTCAGGCGTATTGTACGTAGCCAGAGAAGCCAAACATTAGCTCAAATTACCACCCAGTTTAATGACGGTGCCAGTCGTACAGTCAGTAAACGGACTGTGCAACGCTCGCTTCACCGTATGGGTTTCGTTAGCCGTCGACCTACGAGAGTACCATTGCTCTTTACTCGCCATCGGGCTGCACGTCTTGCCTGGGCAAGAGAGCACAGAGACTGGAGTGTAGAGGACTGGAAACGAGTAGCATGGAGTGATGAGTCTCGATTCCGACTACTTAACGCCGACGGGAGGCTGAGAATATGGAGTCAGGCTCATGAAGCCATGGATCCTGCATGCCTGGCTGGAACTGTACAAGGGCATGGTGGCTCAATCATGGTCTGGTGTGTTTTTTCGTGGCACAGTTTGGGATCTTTGGTGAGTGTACCAACCTCCCTCAATGCAATTCGGTACGTAGAGTTGCTGGGTGATCACCTCCATCCGTTTATGCTGTTCTGTTATCCGCACGGTAATGGAGTTTTCCAGCAAGACAACTGTACCTCTCACAAGTCCCGGTTGGCTACTGGCTGGTTGGATGAGCATTCCTCTGACTTCTCTGTCATGTATTGACCACCTAGAAGCCCAGACTTAAATCCTATTGAACATCTTTGGGATGTTTTGGAACAAGGCGTGAAAGGCCATCACACAGCACCAAAGAACCTTACTGAATTATGGACAGCTTTAGCCAATATTTGGCAAGCCATTCCCGTGGAACGTTTCCAGAAACTTGTTTAATCTATGCCTCGTCGTTATCAAGGCCAGAGGAGGCCCAACTCGTTACTAGGTAGGTATCCCTAATTCAGTGGCACTTCAGTGTATGTTGCTATAACAGAGGCACTAAATAATATACCTGTAGTGCGAATTTTAAAACAGTAATTTTTAAACATTTTAGTACACAACAGTTTTAAATTATTAAGTTTTACTTTTATAGCCTACATTCCAATAACTGACAGTTAGCGTATAAAGGAAACATTGTAAAATCAAGAAAAGGCACTTAGTGAGAGTTCTTAGTTTAGCAAAAAATCTTTTTATCCTGCGAATCTTTTTTACTCTAGCTCATCCAGATAAAACTCAATTCATTCAGTGTACATAACGTAAGTCAGCATTTCTTTCTCATCTACTGAAAGCTGCTCCGAAGAAAATCCTTCTGTCAAACAGAACTTCCAAGCAATCCTCTTTATCGCTTGCACATGGCATTCACAACCTTTATTTATACAGTTACATCCTGAAATCCATCGACCACATATTGAATTAAGTCAGTACCAAGGCGTACGAATGAAAGAAATCTCCTGTGGTTTTTCTAAGGGAAAAAATATATGTACCAATAAAACAAAATAAGACTAAGAAAATTAAAAAAAATTAATGGATCAGTTATTCTCGTATCAGAACTTTAGGACAAAGTACTGGGGAAATTTAAATACGTATATCGTATGTTATAAATACATTAACATAATACTCAAATGAACCCACAAAGAGGGATTTTATACCTTAAGACTAATCATGATCAAAAGTTACAAAAGTTAAGTTCTAGATTTTGCCCACCAATTTAGAAAGTATTTCTGATTCAGACACATTAAGTACGTAGAAATATTAATATTCAGATACTGAAATTATGTTTTCTAATTTTGATAACCTGAAAAAAAAGTCAAAATGAAAGCATAGCATTTGATTAAAAATATCTTTTAATTTTAAAAAATCATAAATATAAATGTTAGGGAACAATCAGTTTTTTACTCCGATAACTTAAAAAGGTAATGAAAATACAAATTAATTATCAAAAATTAATTTAGTAATTCGGTAAATTGAAATTTACTTGTCATATAATACCCAAATAAATATATATATATATATATATATATATATATATATATATATATATATGTATATATATATATACATGTATATATATATATATATATATATATATATATACATGTATATATATATATATATATATATATATATATATATATACATACATATACATATATATATACATACATACACACACATATATATATACATACATACATACATACATACATACATACATACATACATATATATATATATATATATATATATATATATATATTAATTATCAAACTCGATTAAGGAGAAAAACATAATTTTTTTCTGCCGAAATCTCTTAATTAAATGCACCAAAAAATTAATGGAAAAGACTGAATAACGTAATGAATGTAAAAAAAATAAGCACATTTTTTTCCACCATTGATATTCCTATTAATAATGTTCATGAATATTTAAACAGTGAATCTCAAACACAACTGATTTCAATTAGGATAAAAGCCCATCTACACCCGGAGTGCAACTTACGACATGTTCCTCATTTTGGTCAATCAAGGCGTTATAAGGCTGAATGGTCAGTAAAAATGTAAATGATTGCCTTCCTTGCATACTATAACCTTTCTATCAGAATTTTTTGCCAGTTTCTAGCAGTATATGGTTTAGTATATGGTTTAGTATGTTCTATTAATGTAATTTGAATATTTTCTTCTACATTATCTATATATATAAAATAGTTCCGTAACTGACTCACTGACTGACTGACTGAGATACAACGCACAGACCAAACCGCTGGACCTAATGGGCTGAAATTTTGCATGGCGATTCTTCTTATAGTGTATGGGTGCACTAAGACAGATTTTTGAAAAATTCTTCTTAGATTTTTTTTAATTAAATTTTTAAGCTGTTTTTGTAACTTTTTTTAAGTTTGCATTTTAAATAATAATTTGAGGGTTATAAAATTTATATCGCCAGAAAGATCATAAAAATTCCTTTAAAATGAAATCTTTTTGGAATCTTATAGAGGATCTATGCTCACTTCTACCCAGACTTGGGTGTATATAATTTGAAGTGGCACTCTATTTGAATTATATACAAACACAGTTTATACATGAAATAATGTTTATTGAATTCGCTGCACATATAATTGGCTTTTACAGCAATAAGCATGCGTACTACTTGTACGGAATGTAAATACAGCTTTTAAGAACAATATATTTTTCTACTCACGAACAGTAAGTCAAACCAGCAGTACTGCCACGTAAACTTCTGGCCCGTAAAGCACTAGCGCAGGACACCTTTTTCAACCTTAACAACCTCCCCCTTTTTCATTAATGACGCTGCGTGGTATTTATACTAAGCGCGTATGCCAAAATTAGCATATCTGAAGCAGCTTCTTTAATTCACTCAAAAGTTCGATTCTTGTGAATCGAATCTTGTGTATACCTTACACTGGCCTCCCTCGAAAAAAAAAATTAGGTAACTGAGGTCTGAACGGCTTCAGTTAACTAATTGAAAACGCGTGCTGGTCTGACTTTTTACATAATGGGTGGCAAAGCCAAAAAACCTTCCACACGTTGTGTGGGGGAAAAAACGCCACTACCATTTTACAAAACTAACCCCGAAGGGTCCAGGTGACACCATTACACAGTGGATTTGCAGAGTTGCGGATACTGGGCTGGCCAACTGAGCCCTAAAAAACTTATTTTAGTTAAAATTGTCAACACAATTGCACAGCATGACATTTCTTGACTGTATCTGCTCTCCCCCAATTTATAATGTACATGTGTTATGATTTGCGAAGTTAGTATGTTAGTTGTTTGTTATCTGTAGTTAGTATGTATTTTTTTTCACTACATGACCCCTTCAAAAATTTATAAAACAGTATGCCGTTTTTTTTTTCAGTGGTTCACTCCTTCCCCTCAAAATGTTTACACAGTATATACAATGGGGAACTTCAAACCAATTTGGTTCGATTTTATTAAAGGGTGGGAGTTAGAATAAGAGAATTGATACAAGACTTGTTCCTCATGAATGCTGCAACTTCACTGCACCAGTTTGTCCAATCCGTGGAACCTCTCTTGATGGTCGCAGTCCTAGTAAAGGGGTTCGTTGACCGTGTGGGCATCCTTCGTGCAGCAGGTCGTAGGTCCTGAGGCGCTGGTCCGGCTTGACGATGGACAGGAGGTCTCTTGGGAGGAGGCCAACCTTGCTGGGCGGCTGATATCTTGCGTTCCCTGTACTTATGCAAAGGAGCTTTAAAATTGTCATTCTTCCTTTTTATAACCTTGTGTACCTTATCAGCGACGCATTCCTCCTTTGATGGAGTTTTTGTAATGCACACTTTACCTTTCTTCGTACTTTTGCTTGTATCGGTATTAGATTTTAATGCAGATTCTATTTTTTCAACAAACTGACTCTGTTTTTCGTATTTGTGCTTATACGACTTCTTGTTTACCGCCTTAACTACTTCAGTATTAGCAGTTTTAATGCTGGAACCTGAAGGCTCTTTTTCACGTTTTTTATCCCCCTTAACTTTAGTTTTATCCTCTTTTGACGAAAAAGTCTCTTTGAAACTTGCGACATCAGAATCGTTATCATTTATATTCTTTAACACTGCTTCAGTTTTAGGAAGATTAAGCTTTTCGTACTCGTGCGTTTTATTGCAAACTTTCTCTATAACTTCCGAAGCATCAGCTAAACTACCTACAGTATAACTCTGTGTCAACTTTTCATCCTGATTCTCAGTCTGGTTTTCATGTACTTTATTTAAAACCATATTACCAACCTGGCCTACATAATCCCCATTCGGCTGGAAACTTGAAATAATATCATCATTACCTAGCGAATTCCTACTATCGTTTAAAGAATTTTTATTGTCGTCAACTAATAAGTATTCACTAACTTCCGTAACGCATACTTCGTCATCTACTAAATTTCCTTCATTAACAGATGTGTGAATATCATCTAAAATATCAGGTATAGCATCAATAATATCAGGTATAGCATTAATAATATCAGGTATAGCATTAATAGAAGTGTCCGATGATTTATTTTCTAAACCACTAGCATTAGTATCGGCCCTATTTTCAGAAATTTGTACTGGAATTACCTCATCATTCCAGCTAGACTCACTTTCTTTATAAGCCAAAAAAATACCCGGACTTTCACTATTCTCAAAATAATGATTACTACTCGGACAAAATAATACATTTGACCAAACAGTTTCAACAGGTTGAACCATATCATGTGAATCAACTTGCCAGTGCAAGTAAGGTGCTTCCCTATTATTTTCTTTAAGTGCACTAATTTCATTATAACACCGTGCGCTTCTATTATTTTGCCTGCGGTACTGCTTACGCTGCTGGTTGGAAACTCGCGAAAAATTTTGGCGCGGCTGTATAAAACTTCTCGTACCTGAATGACGGTGAGGGGTAGCGAAGAAATGTCTATTGTCATATTTAGCTAAAGCTTGAAGGAGGGTAACCTTGCTTGTAATTGTTTGATTATCTAAAAAATCTTGAACACTTGGCTTCAAACGTTGGATAACTATTTTTAAGATTATCGCTTCCGTCATTCCCTCTAAATATTCCTCACACTTGGAAATCTTTTCCATAGCAAAATCTAATGCAGACTGACCTTCACGTTGCCTTAGCGAATAAATTTCCGCTTCAATTTCACTTTGATTAAAGGTCTTTGGAAAAACACTAAGAAACTGTTGCTTGAATGACAAATAGTCAAAAATCAGATTACTGCTTTTCATACACGTGTACCACTGATATGCACTACCTCTTAAAGCGGCTAGAGCAATTTTAAGTTTATCCCCCTCTGGGGTGCATTGTTGCTGAAAGTAATGCTCAATTTTCTTTAGGAATTGGCTTGAGGGGCCGCCATTGAATGTGTCTTCGAATGGCGCAATTTGCTGAACCATAATTACCCGAGGTAAATTTCCAGCAGGATTTTGTTCTACAACACTCATTTTTTAAATAGTATATAAGTACTTGCAACAATTTTATCAATATACGTACACAGTACACAGTTTTTAATTTCAATTATGTTCTTCGTTACAAATTTAACGCTAACTACCAGGGTATATATATTTTCGGGCGCCAGTATAGAGAATCTATGCTCACTTCTACCCAGACTTAGGTGTATATAATTTGAAGTGGCACTCTATTTGAATTATATACAAACACAGTTTATACATGAAATAATGTTTATTGAATTCGCTGCACATATAATTGGCTTTTACAGCAATAAGCATGCGTACTACTTGTACGGAATGTAAATACAGCTTTTAAGAACAATATATTTTTCTACTCACGAACAGTAAGTCAAACCAGCAGTACTGCCACGTAAACTTCTGGCCCGTAAAGCACTAGCGCAGGACACCTTTTTCAACCTTAACAACCTCCCCCTTTTTCATTAATGACGCTGCGTGGTATTTATACTAAGCGCGTATGCCAAAATTAGCATATCTGAAGCAGCTTCTTTAATACACTCAAAAGTTCGATTCTTGTGAATCGAATCTTGTGTATACCTTACAATCTTTACCTCCCTTTTCTGATTTTTGGAGAATTTTTAAAGATTCATTTATAGAATTTAATTTATTAAATGCCGATCACGTGATTTCTTTTTCTGGTACTTTAAATAAATTTATCGTCACGAGCATAACAACTAAATAGACAAAAAAATATTTTTTTCTTGCCAATGCGGCAGACGATTGGCCATTATTTTGTCTATAAAAATATCCGTTACGATTTTTTTATATATATAATTATTTCTACATCAATTGTATATATTGATCGTCGTATTTATTATAAATATATATATATTTTTTTTGGCATTAATTGCATACATTGACCGTTGTATTTAATTTGAATGTACTCCGTAGCGAAGTGCGGATTTTCAGCTAGTATATTATATATATATATATATATATATGTGTGTGTGTGTGTGCGTGTAACAGTTGAGGGCGTGAGGGTGACTTACTCATCCTCAGGAACGAGTGCATCGGTCGATGTCACAATCTGTCGAACGCGAGAAACATTCGTTCAGTATTTATTTTAAGTGGGCCCTAATTATGTTTTTTCGTTCCCCAAAAAATTATCGCGGCACCCCTGGCCTAACTCATGGCATCCTAAAGTACCGCTGCACATCGGTTGGAAATCACTGCCATAAGGTATTAGAGTTGTTAGGCGGGAAAATATTCAACTCAACAATCAGTTGTAACTCTCGCAATTGCGCCTCGGGATTTCAGGAAATATTCCTTTCTATAGGACGAAAATGTACATGCATGTAAATATATAGCAAAACAGTTCCCACATAGCAAAAATTCCCACACAGCCGCACAAAATAACTCTCCATAACTTTAACTTCAAGCTTCATGATACTTGTCGTAAAACTGGTAAATAGTCGGAAGTAAGAAATCATCCTTTACTAAGTTTTTGGCAAAAGGAGAGCGTTTGAATTACTTCTAGCACATTCACTTCACTTATACGCACTACTAGATCTTGGTCCATAATAAATTTTAGAGTAATGTGAAATTTTGAACATTTATCTCTTATGCTTACTAGAGACCGAAATGGGAAAGATGTAACACTTATCTTTATTTTAGAAGCTTCAGACAGAGTTTAATATCGAATTCTTAGTTAATTCCATGAAATTTAAATGTCCGTAAAGAATGTCAAGGACGAATATATATATATATATATATATATATATATATATATATATATATATATATATGATCCTTATATTTTGAAAGGGGCTAAGTCCCTTTCTTTTTTAAATATAGATATTTAAAGATATTTAAAACCGCGATGGTTCTCACCACATTGATTGCAATTTTTTTACATGAAGAAATGCCGTTAAAATGCAATTAAAGTTGTAATTAATTTTCATTACAATTTTTATAGTATAATTATAATTATAATTATTTTTTTGAAAAAGTTATCAATGCCACTGTCCAAATAAGCGGCTTATTCATATATATATATATATATATATATATATATATATATATATATATATATATATATATCTTACTATTAACAGCTGAAGATAAACAAATGTTAGTTTGTCAGTTAGCAGACACGGGGAAGGGCTAATCTCGCGAACCGAGCATAGCGGGATATCGCCACTGGTACCGATATACGCGGACGGACGAGACGCGTGCACTGGTGCCACCCTAAACTTTCAAATCTTTAAACTTTTTTAATTATAAATTTAAAACCGCCGAACTCAAAAGAAGCGGACAGCAGAAACAGATGACATTCCGGGTGGGCCAGCTCCTTTCCGTTTCGCAAATTTCCACTATTTTCATGCATGCAAAATTAAACTTTTCCGTCCACAAATCGACAAATTTTTTATTTCCAAGTGTTTTACATCTATTCATCTTTAAGGATATACACATTTTTATAAGGTTAAAAATGATTTTCATTGCAAACGAAGTTTTTTCCCCAAAAGAGTTTTCCGAATTTCACGAAATTGACAATTTTGATGGACAAATATTTCGGTTTTCTGCACCTATTAATGTCAATTTTACGAAATATCGGCATTTGATAGATGTTCAGCTTCCAAAATACACCAAATACATTTAATAAAAAAATATTTTCATTCTAAAAAGGCGTACTTGCAATACTCACTTTTGAAATTTCCCGCGCTGATCTCTATAATATCTTAATGTAACTGAATGCCGAGTTCATAATTGTTCGACTTGTTATTTTACTCACTAATAATTCGAGCAAGTTCGTGAAATTTGTTTCTAATTAATGAGCAGCTGATGAGGATTCTTCGGCCACCAATTTTGAATTCATTAAAACTATCTTTCTATTTTTTAAGCACTTTCCCCCCCCCCCATGAGATTTAATATTGCCACATTTCACCGAAGTAACGGTGGCTCAGCGGTACCGCTCCTGACGTCTAATCCTAAGGTCCCGGGTTCGAAACCATCCATCTTTTATTTTAATTTGCTCTGCATGCGAGCTGTATGCAAATTTATCTATTATTTATTTCAGTTCCAGTTCCTAGATTTCTGGAATAATCCTCACATTTCCGGTGGGAATGTCGGAAATGTTCCGGAGGTGTATTTTAGGTGATGTTCCCCACAATCTGGTCAATAAAATCTGTTCTGATCTACACTTCGGGTCATTTCCGTATTCCCCGAAATCATCGTGATAATATTTTCATTCGGCCATGTTGCCAAAAGGAAAAATTATTAGTTGAGAACGAGTCATTTAATAATTGAAATCCAGAAATAAATTTGAAGTACCAGAAATAATTTTAGTTTTAGGAAAGGAGAAGTTAAAGCCTTTAGAATTTTTTTCTTATAAATTTGTTTAAAATGCAAAATTTGAAAACGGAAATTTTAAATAATTATTTTGTTTTTTTAAAATATCTAATATATTTTTAAAACTGATAAAAAAGTTTTTAATCTTTAAGATATAAAACCATTTCATTTTAAATCAAAAAAGCAACACATCGGGTTGCCACACAGCTAGTATATATATATATATATATATACAGTGGTACCTCGGTTTACGAACGACTCGGTTTACGAACGATTCGGTTTATGGACAAATGCCAGAGATGCACTGCCATCTGGTGGTCTGCGATGCAAGCATTCGCCATACGTGCTTCGGTTCGCGAATAGTCCACATGTCAAGCTCAGTTGGACCTCTTCGAACACAGCTTAAAGCTTCCTCTTTACACAGCTTCCTCTAACACAGATTTTAAGAAGATTTAAAAAGGTTTGAGAAATTCCGTAAGCAAAGTGGAATTCATAGTGTTGTTAGGCATTGGGAGTATGCTAGTTCATATAAAAAGGCTGCAGATGAATTTGTTCATCATTTCAAACAGTTTGTGGTAAGTGAAGACTGCCTACCAAACCAAGTTTTTAACTGTGATGAAACAGGATTGTTTGGGGGAAAATGCTGAGAGGAACCTACATCCCCAAAGAGGAGAAGGCACATCCTGGGCACAAGCCTATGAAGGAAAGTCTTACACATTTATTGTGTGCTAATGCAAGTGGTGATTGTAAAATCAAGCCACTTTTAGTTTACCACTCTGAAAATCCTCGTGCATTCAAGAAAAATAATGTGATGAAGGCTAAAGTGCCTGTAATGTGGAGTGCAATTCTTAAGGCCTGGGTAACAAGAGTCATTTTCATGGAATGGATTATTGGGGTCTTCGAACCTGCTGTCAAGAAATATCTTGAGGAGAATGGTTTGCCCTGGAAGTGTCTTCTCGTCATGGATAACGTTCCTGCTCATCCTCCAAATTTCGAAGACCTGGACATCAAATATAACTTCATTAAGGTCAAATTTCTACCACCCTACAGAACTCCTTTGATTCAGCCTATGGACCAGCAGGTCATTTCTAATTTTAAAAATTTCTAAATCACAGCACTTTTTTCAATGTGTTTTCAAGTTACAGATGACACCTATTTGACCCTGAGAGATTTTTGGAAGGAGCACTGCGATGTCCTCAACCTCATCAGCATTATTGATAAGGCCTGGAGGAAGGTCTCTATTGTACCTTGCTGTCTGTCTGGAAAAAACTTTGGCCAACTTGTGTGCCCTAGAGAGACTTCGAGGGCTTTGATAAAGAAGAGGCGAAGTCAAAGTTGCGGATGGGATAGTGTCCAAGAACAAAAGTATGGGCTTGCAGGTTGACTGTGAAGATTTGGAGGTGCTGGGGGCGGAAGACAGCGAAGAACCTACCTCAGAACTGGATGAGCTGCAGAGTCAACAGGTGAACGCTATCCAGTAAGAACATTTATCAAAGAAAGAGAATGATAGGGAGAAAGTTTCCGTTGCCATGATAGATGAAATTTGCAGCAAGTGGAGTGAAGTGAAGGCATTTATTGAATAGCCCCACCTTAATAAATCTGTGACCAACAGAGAAATTAATATTCTAAATGACAATGTGGTGTCACACTTTTGTGAAATTCTTCAGAAAAGCAAGAGACAAATTTCTTTGGATTGGTTTCTTTTGCCAAAATCAGCTAGTGAGATTGAAAGTAGACGAAGAGAAAAAGCACTAAAATCAGGATTGCCTAGGGATATTACGGAAGATGACTTACCTTCCAAGCACTACCATCTGTAGTCCTCCCTCCCTTTTCAACAATCAACCATCTGCACCAGCAGTTATCCACTACAAAGCTTAAATGCTGTACTGGACAATTATCATGTGTTGCTTCTTCATATGAAGTGTATTTTCATTTATTTTCATCATTTCTTTATAACTAAACCCATAGAAACAAGGTAAAAATAACTATGTTCTAGGGTGTGAACGGATTAATTCTTCATCCGTTAATTTTTTGGGGAAAAACTGCTTCGGTTTGCGAACGTTACGAACCAAGTCTCAGAACGAATTAAGTTCGTAAACCGAGGTACCACTGTATATATATATATATATATATATATATATATATATATATATATATATATATATATATATATATATATATTTATTTATTTATATGATACTTTTATTTTGAAACAGTCTAACACCCTTTGTTTTTAAATCGAGATATTTAAAGATATTTAAAACCTTAATGGTTCTCACCACATTGATTGCAATTTTTTTCTATGAAGAGATACCGTGAAAGTGAAATTAATGTTATTATTAATTTGAATTGCAATTGTTATAGTATAATTATAATTATAATTATTTTTTGAAAAAGTGATCAATGGCAGTTTCCAAATATACGGCTTATTCATATATATATCCATATATATATATATATATATGATCCTTTTATTTTGAAAGTGGCTAAGACCCTTTGTTTTTAAATCGAGATATTTAAAACCTCAAAGGTTCTCCCCCCATTGATTGCAATTTTTTTATATGAAGAGATACCGTTAAAGTGCAATGAATGTTATTATTAATTTTAATTACAATTTTTGATAGTAGAATTATAAATATAATTATTTTTTTTTAAAGTGACCAATGCCACTTTCCAAATAAACTGCTTATTCGTATCTATCTATCTAGCTATCTATTTATTTATCTCTCTCTCTCTCTCTCTCTCTCTCTCTCTCTCTCTATATATATATATATATATATATATATATATATATATATATATATATATATATATATATATATATAATCGTTGAAATATAAACAAAGTACCAAAGATTTGAAACTTTCCAATAAATAAAAAAATTTATTACATTTTTATTACATTTCTAAAACAAGTTTCCTTGAGGAAAACCAATTTTCGTATGTTGTTTTTTTCTGTATGATAAATTTAAACCGTTAATCACTTGCCTATCGTAAAACTTTCACCATACAAACGTTATTTTCCTTGTTCTGTCCGTAGTTGAGAATCACAGCGTAAAAATTAAACCAATAAATCCTCTTCCCATATCTTCGAGACACATGTTATGCAAATTGGCACGCTTTATGTTATCTACTTTCTTTAACGAGTCTAAAAATTGCTTTTATAATTATTTATGCAACGACTTAAATATCGGAACAAAAGTGGCCTTTTTTTTAATTTTTCTCTTATGCCACTTAAACCCTCCATTATTAATCGGTATAAATGTATAGTTGTTAACATTTGGTTTTAATCCACATAAATGGTCTTTTACGAAATAAATTGCTTAAATTTGGGTACGATACTATTAGTTTAATTCAAGCTTGCTGCATCAGCTTAAATTTTTAACACAAATATTATCCATAACTGTACAATTTTTTCTGCTGAAAATAATTTTTGTAGAATTTCAAGTTATAGCTAAAGAGGCTATTATGTATTTATAAATTGCTTGAATAATAGCTTTTATCACTTCCACTAACGATAGTCATTTGCTACTTAAATTACATTATTGTACTTCTTCCAGAGTATTCTGATACAATGTATTGTAAAATTGTGAATAAAAGCTGAATTTGTAATGTTCAGTCCCTCATAAAATGTAATGTAATCATCAGTAACTAAGCACTTTGTGCTTCCTATTTGAAAAAATTCTCTATTGCGTTAAAACCTCCATATAAGCTAATATGTACATCTTATACGTTCTCTAAGCTGAGGCACAGAGGTACTTTTAAGAACGTATTAAATTGTGAAATAAATTTAATACATGCACGTACTCCCTCCCACACACACAAATTCATATACATTGAAACTTCTCCGTGGCTAAAAAAGTGACCGTTTTGAGGGGTGGCCGTGGAAAAGGGGTTTATTCCATAACATTAGCTATATGAAGTCTAATTGATTCTGAAAAATATATGGCCGATTAAAGGGTGTGTGTGGCTAGAGAAGTTTCCCCGTATACATACATCATATATCTATATATATATATATATATATATATATATATATATATATATATATATACATGTACTATGTTGTAGTCTATGCTCATTTCACAGATATTACATATCATAGATATTATATAACAGTTTGTTTTTATTATCTTCCAACTAGGAGAAAAAAATTTATTCCTGTAATTAATTGCAAACTTCCTGCCTTATAATATTCTGTTCATTATAATGAACAGTTATTTTATGTTATTTAAATATTCTTCACCATAAACAATTTTATTTTTCGATTGGAAATGCATTATCAGTTTCGGTATTAAATAATTTTTTATTTCTATTCATTTTCATGTACAGGTAGCCGTCCTATAGCACGGCATCTTACTATACGGTTTCGCTCTAACACGATAAAATAAATTGCGGGAACCCTCGTATAGCACTGCAACCTGTAACACGGTTTCGCTCTAACACGATAAAATAATTGCGAAAACTTTTGTACAACACTGTACTTCTACAGAGCACTAGATAACACGATGTATGTTTAACACATTTAAAAACTAAATTACCTTAAAATAATGACGGGAAGGAATAATGAACTATTATGGCTTTACATGAAAGTGTATAAATAAATTCATTTTTTACTCTATAAAATTATAAGAAGGCCTAAGCTGAGCTGAAAATCTTGAATCATTTTTCCTGAATGGAGACCCTTCCGCTGAAAGAAGCCAAAATTCAAAAGGGAACTGTAAAATTGTCTATCTCCATAGCGTGAATCTACAATGACCTTGTAAGAAGAAACAAATAAACAAAAATTGCAGATTTTTTAAAGAGGATAAAAGGTGCAAAAAAAAAGAAACGAAGAAAAAGGTTCTGAAAGTGAAGGTGATATCGTTCAATCGAAAATAGCGTTCTCGTTTCATTGTACTGAGCAGTGATTAGGAAGAAATTTATTAAATTAAGGTCGCATTAAATGAAAATAATATTTTTTTGTTTCTTTTCGTTTTGTGTTATACACTGCTGGCCACCCAAATTGCAACACCAAGAAAGACAAGAGATATCACAACAAAATTTATTTTGTAGATAACATGTTGACAAAGTATCAAATGATTAAATTTATAGACTTCTGTGAAGTGTGGTTCCTGCCAAAATCAGTAGCCAGAGTAGCCGCCATTGTTGGAGATCACCGCTGCCACACGCCTCGGCATTGATTCAAAGAGACTTTGGATGAGTTCTTGGGGTACAGCAGACCAAGCAGGTTCCACACGTTGCCAAAGTTGATCTGCTGTGGCAGCTGGGGATGGAATCTGGGTCAATCGTCGAGCAACCATGGACCACATGTTTTCTATCGGCGAAAGATCCGGAGAGCGAGGCGGCCAAGGAAGCAATTCAATCAGGCGATTGACGAAGAACCGTTGGACAATGCGTGCCACGTGTGGTCGCGCATTATCCTGTTGAAATATGGCTGTGGGCAAGCCCTGAAGGTAAGGAAGGACAACTGGCTCCAACACCTCGGAGATGTGTTGGCTGTTTAAAGTACCGGCAATGCGTACTAGAGGTGTGTGAGAGTGATATCCAATACCGCCCCATACTATAATACCCGGTGCAGGACCAGTGTGGCGGTGCATAACGCAGCTGTTCAACATCCTCTCTTCACGGTGTCTCCAGACTCGAATGCGACCATCGTGGTGTTGCAGACAGAAGCGTGACTCGTCAGTAAAGACAATTTCATTCCATTCTGCCGTCCACATTCTTCTGTCATCGCACCATTGTCGGCGGAGACGTCTGTGGTTCTGCGTCAAGGGTAGACAAAGCAATGGACGTCTTGCGGACAGACCACTCTGCTGTAAACGGCGTCGAATGGTACGCGCAGACACTGGATGATGCGTTACAGACTGCATGTGCTGTGCTATGGTTCGTGATGTGACTGAGCGATCCGTCACTGCCATGCGCACAATTTGCCTGTCATCACGTGAAGTGGTACGCTGAGGTGGATGCGATCGAATACGCCGGTCCGTCGTACCCTCCTGAATCCAACGATCACATATCCGCATTACAGTTGTTTGGTTTCGTCCAACACGTCTACCGATTTCCCTGAAAGATAATCCACAATCTCGGTAGGCCACTATCCTTCCTCTGTCGAACTCGGATACTTGATCAAAAGATGATCGCTGTTTTCAACGAGGCATAATTGATCGTTTTTTTTTTTGAAAAAACCACACGAAAAACACAATTTCCGAACTTGAAATCGTCGAAATCTCCAAGCCTTAAATAGCGCTTTGAAGTGGCGCCACAGGCGCGCGTGATGTGCGTCTGCGCTGAAATTTTAATCATTTGCATATCACACCTCCGCTAATGCATGTTGTAAATTTCGTGTTATTTGCATGTTTCCTTCAGAGTGTTGCATTTACAGTGGCCAGCAATGTACATTTATATTTTTAATAAAAAGTAAGTTCCTTATATGGTATTTTAAAAAAATGTTTATTTTTAATGACTTTTCAGAGCGTAACCCCCTTTTTTGAACTGTCTCTGGGTCTCATATAACACGGTTTCACACAACACGGCATTTTCTAGGAACCTATGTACCGTGTTATAGGAGGGTTACCTGTACAACTTTTATCAGCATTTAGAGACATATATATATATATATAATGTTGCGGATTATGCTCATTTCATAGATATTACATATCATATATATTATATAGCAGTTTGTTTTTGTTATCTTCCAACTAGGAGAAAAAAATTTATTCCTGTAATTAATTTCAAACTTCCTGCTATATTCTGTTCATTATAATGAACAGTTATTTTATAGTATTTAAATATTCTTCACCATAATCAATTTTATTTTTCGATTAGAAATGCTTGTGCAGTTTCGATATTCAATAAGTTTTGATTTCTATTGATTTTCATGTACAACTTTTATCTGCATTCAGAGACATGTGTGTCATGCATATACAGTCAAACCTTGCTAACTCGAACCTCGATTTCGCGAATTTTTTGATATCTCGAAGAAATAAAAATTCCCTTCAAATTTCCTATGCAATCAATGTTAAAAAAACCTTGATTTGGCGAATTTTTTTTGGCTCTCCCCTCGATAACTTGATTTTTTTTCCACAAATAAAGAAGAAATTTTTTTCTAAAAACAAAAAATTAATATCCAAAAAATAGAAATTTCTAAAAAATAGAAAAGCTATTCAAACAAATGTCCTATCTATCTATGTGTCGTCGATGATACATTACAGTTGTAAAACTCTGAATAAACTTTAAAAAGAAGGGATATAAAGACGGAAGATAACACAATGAAATGACAACTTCTCTTGACCCTCCAAGATGGGGAGTTGGAATTCTTGTTTATTGTTTTCTAATCTCTTTTCAGTTAGTTGTCATGCATATTCATTGACCATCGATCCTTTCTTTTATTTTTTCTCCTTTTATTCTTTAAGGTTACTTTCTAGAGGGGTTGGGGTGGTTTTAACAAAACAGGAAATGAAGGCGGGAACAAAAATCAAGAGGTGGGTGGCTTCCAAGAAGATTGTAGAATTTCTTATCTTTGCAACAAGGAGTGAAAGAAAAAATACTACAGGTGTGAATGCATGCCTGTGGTGTATTACATTCAAGCTAGTGCCTTGATGCTCATGCACCTCGATAACATGGAATTTAATAACTTTGTCGTCGTAGATGATACAGTAATAGTGTGTGGTCAGTGGGAGGACAATATCATCGTTCACACGAAAGCTTCTTGTGTATTATCAGAAGAAGAGGAGGACGAAATCCGTCATTTGCCACCAAATGTGACAAACTAAGAAGGACTATTTGCAGTGGACGTTTTGAGGTGATATGTTGAACGTCAACCAAACAGGTAACATTTAGAGCCATTGTCCACTTAGAAAGTGTAATAGATAAAATTTCAGACTCTTCTTTCAAGTAAACAACATTTGAATCTTTTTTCAAAGAATTTTGTAAATAGTGTTTATTAAAATAAAAACATGGATTACTTTTTG
>OU015496.1:24201854-24216854 GCA_907164885.2 Dolomedes plantarius | reverse complement strand
ATAAAATCTTTTAAATGAAAGTAAATTTTCTTAGCAGTTTTGGGAACCTTTTGGAATTATCAGTAAAAACAACAGTGTTGACGGGAAAATATTTAAAAAGATTTATTCTGTAATGCAAATATTATATGTGGTAATGTAAAGTTCATAACTTTGATGCTTTCAGGAAAAGCTAAGCAGCAATTCAGTTGAACTTTTATACTTATTAAACTGACGAATTTATATTAAATGGTATGACACTTTATTTGTCTGTGCGTGCAAAACCTGATTAATACCGGTTTTAATTTCATCTCACAAGTGTCATACAGTACAAATACAACTCTAAACGAACAAATTTTACTTAGTTCCAGACGGAATATAATATGTTGTAATATGATCAAGATCACAGGATTAGGCATGTCTAAGGACTAATAACAGGGGATCAAATGGATTGCAAGTTAATGCATGAAACGTAGACAAAAATGTTCTTCAGTCAAACACATTTTAAGAGAAAATAGCTATAGCGCTTTATTAATGGATGAAAATATTATGAGGATTAGCGTTACTGTGTTCTGTTACGTAGAGCCAACGAATTACAACAATTCCTATTCAGCTCATATACAAAAAAATATCTGTAAAAAACTCCTGTATTAAAAGAATTCTTTAATAGATAATTCTGGTAACTTACAAATAGAAATTTATAATAACCTAGTTTTCTTTCACTAAACACAACAAAGTTGCTAATGTAGTATTATTGTTTTAGATACAGCAGTAATATTCCTTTTACAAATCCCGTTTTATTAAATGTACATGCAACTGCGTTTAAAATTCACAATTTATTCGTGTAATACCCATTGGATATTCAACACAGAAAAGAAGGTAATACAGAAAAGAACGTAATGATCACGTTCGCTAGATAGGGGCAAAATTTTTGAATTCCCCCCCCCCCCACAGTAAACTCGAAGAATAAGTGTATATACTGACTCTCGATTTATTATCAGCGTTGCACAAACTCACTGTCATTTACTTTAGTTCCTATGTTCTCGATACTAATTCAGATTTGTTGCCTTTAACGTGAGACTATAGGAACACAAGAGGCAAAGTCTTCCTCGCTTAAAGGCCTTTCTTTTCACATCGTCTCTGTGTAGACTTTGATACAGCTGCAAGCTCTGAAAACCTGACGGTCTAAAGCTGGTCCGATGTGCCGTAACTGAGAAATATCGATCTTCCGATGCTATGATATTTTAGTGTGGTGGTCCGGTTATTAAAGATTTGGCTAAAAATTTAAAAATCTTTAAATTGTTTTAAGAGATTCATTGCAGTATTTGTAGAGCCATATAGATATTTTGCTATCAAAATTCTTGACTGTTATGCTTCTAAAAAACCGGCAACTCTCTAGAAAAGATTTACTCAGGTGAAATTTAAAAGCCATAAAATCAGTTTCTCCTCCATTAAGATCAATTTAAGGGTAGAAATTTAAGAAGTTGAAAAAAAAATTAATTTGCATACCAGATTAAATGTTAGCTACCCTTGACTTAAATATTTGATAAATATGATGGTTAATCTGGTTGATATATACTCGAAAATTTTTCAAATATTAGTGAATTTAAGAGTACTGAGATTTAAACGCCAGTGTTTTTTTTCAATTAGTTATTTTTCCTTAAGTAGAGAGAAATGCTCCTTCCAAAACTAAAACATTTTCTGTTATCGCTCTTAGTGTGAGACGTATAGGTTATAGTTTGCTTACTACTGTTTATTTTAGGGTTTTCTTTACTCCTCCAGGCAGAGAAGTTTGAGAATTGTAAAAGACTTTGAAATTTCAACAATATAAGATCTTGTTCAAAAAGTGTTAAATTTTGTAGAAAGCTAAATTTATTTTGTAATAAATGATCTCAAACTTAATACGGTCATTATTACGTCCCATCTCTCTTAAAGAATCCACCCAATAAAACTGTTTTAACTGTTTTTAACTGTTTTAATTGTTTTAACTGTTTTAACTGTTTTAACTGGTTTTAACTGGTTTTAACTGTTTTTTTACCTAACTTAACTCGAATTATAAGTAGTATAATATAGTACAGAAACGATTGTATTTTGCAACAAGCTTTATATTATTTAGTGTATCCATTAACCACTCTGCAAAAATTCTCACTGAAATGATAAAAGAATGTTGTATTTCTGATAAAAATTGTTTTCAAAAGCAGTTTTGAAAAATCACAAGACTGTTTTAAAAAACTGTGAAAAGTCTGATTATGTTGCAGAAAATGTCACACGTGATGTATGTTACCCGGCCATGCATAAAATATTTCCCTTACATTCCAGACACCTAAATTAAAAATTTAGAGCTTTTTCTGCGTGATTTTCTTTTATTGCCCGTGACATAAAAGACGCATCGTAATGCACTATGATTGAAAAAGACAACAGCGACCATAAAATGACAAAAGATGCTCCACCATAAAATGCTATTTTCCATCACTCGCAGAAGAATGCATTGTTTAATGCCCCATAATGTCGGGGTAATATTTTGTTTTACGGCTTTAGCACTTTGTCTCAGAACTTTGATTTCTTTAAATATCATCATTCTTATAGAGAATATGCTATGATTGCAATTGAATGATAAAAAAAGGTGCTGCATTTTTATCGTTGGTTTTTGAAATTGTAACTAGTTTGAATATAAGACTCTTTCTCATGCAATCAAAATAAATAAATAATATTTCTTCCGTACATTTTATCTTAATTTATATCTTTTATATATTATATATATATATATATATATATATATATATATATATATATATATATATATATATATATATATATATATATATATATATATATACAGAGAGAGAGGGAAAAAAGATGACCAGACTCCACATAAAACAGCCATCTCGATCCTGGTTAATATTAATTCATTATCCAATCGTCCATTAAAGGGACGCCATGCATCGGTGGTTCTAACAAAGAGTACTGAACACTGGTAGAACATAACATATGGCAAAGAAATGTTGAAAATACATCAAAACATGGACGACTAACGCCCTCTACACTAGACAATTTCCGTTACATATATATATATAAGCAGTATTTCATTTTATTTTTCCACTTTTAAATCAGTAAAAGTTATTTATAAAAGCTTCTATTATAGATATATAACGAAAAATCAGTTTCCTTTTCTTTTAAAATTAGCACTCGAGAGAAACTAAAATTGGCATAACGAACTGGTATAACAATCTTTGTTTTTAATACCGATTTTTTACTTTTGTCTAACATGTACAGAAATGTGTTATTTGTAATGTCAGCTGAAAACATGATAAAGCTTCATCTCACTTTTTTTTCTTCTCTTATTGGGAAAATGATTATGAATTGTTTTGGTTTTAGGGGGAACTAGGTATCATTTCAATTTCGAACTATCTTTCTGTCATCTTGTATGTATTTCTCACAAACAGTCTAAGGCGTATAGATTAAAACATGAAGTTTGTTGTTGTTGCTATGCTCCCTGGACTGGAAAACGCTATAACAAGTCCATGAGACTCTGTCGTGTGACAAAAGGGAGCCAGCAGTATCTTGTGCATGCTGGCGTGGATACCTAAACAGTCCACAAAAGGGGAAGGATTAGCAGGAGAATCAGAACAGGAAGAAGGGGGAAAAGACCTTTGTAGAGTTCTGGAAGGGCATACTTGGCCATTCCAAAGACGAGCCAAGGCAGACTGTATTGGTCTCGGACC
This sequence comes from Dolomedes plantarius, assembly GCA_907164885.2. NCBI lineage: Eukaryota > Metazoa > Arthropoda > Arachnida > Araneae > Dolomedidae > Dolomedes > Dolomedes plantarius. Next base: position 24,213,156 of record OU015496.1, on the reverse strand, counting down.
TCTAAAGAGCAAGGCCAGACCAGGAGATACCTAAACAGTCCACAAAAGGGGAAGGATTAGCAGGTGAATCAGAACAGGAAGAAGTGGGAAAAGACCTTTGTAGAGTTCTGGAAGGGCATACTTGGCCACTCCAAAGACGAGCCAAGGCAGACTGTATTGGTCTCGGACCTCTAAAGAGCAAGGCCAGACCAAGAGATACCTAAACAGTCCACAAAAGGGGAAGGATTCGCAGGAGAAGAAGAACCGGAGGAAGGGGGAAAAGACTTTTGTAGAGTTCTGGAAGGGCATACTTGTCCACTCCGAAGACGAGCCGAGGCAGACTGTGTTGATCTCGGACCTTTAAAGAGTAAGGCCAGACCAGGGCGGATACCAGTGATGAGCAGGAGGCTCTCTCCAAACACTGTATAGCCTGGACATGAAGTTCATCTTCAGCAGCTCAAAATTTTTACATCCTGTTTTTCTTTGCTTATCGTGGCTCATTTGAAAACCTCTACGATAATTTGTACTATTTAGCAGATTCTTTTCTAATAATTAACGCCTTTCTAGAATTATGTATTTTTTCCAGGTAACGATCAAAGTATATCATAAGATGCAAAAATTGTCCAAAGAAGGCTTAAAAGGGTCAAGGAGTTTTAAATTTCAGTAAACCCAGAGTTAAAAATATTGGTAATATTTTTACATTTAACCCTGTCCTTGTTATGTCTCTTTTTATAAAGATTAGGTAGCAATAAAATTGATTTTTACCCACTTTTACTTCTTTTATATGATTACGAAAGTCCCCAATTATTTACAGCAGGGGTGGCCAACCAGTCGATCGCAATCGATCGGTCGATCTTCGACATGATTTTAGTCGATTGCGAGCCATAATTTAATAAATAAATGGACTATGTTAGCGATAAGCGACTCATTTTCCATTTAAAAAATGAGAACTAGTCGATCACCGAATGAAAAATTATAGAAAATTCGATATCCAACTAAAAAAGGTTCGTCATCCCTGATTTACAGGATATTCTAGTCATAAATGACGCGAAAATAACTACTTTAAAAAGAAGCAATATTGATATCCTTTGATTGCTACCCGTATTACTGCGTAATTTTTTCAGCTTATACCATACCATATCTACCTACCCCAAACTGAAACCACGGTATATCTACTTGCGGCTCATTTAAAACCATGGGAAGTCTCCTAAACGTCTCCAACTAACGTAGAAGTACCGAATAAACAAGGATAATAAACACATACCTATAAGCAATTATAACTATATGTTTTAAAACGAAATATTTGAAGTGAAATGATGGGAACATTTTAAACGAAGGCTTAAGTATATTAAACAAAAGTCTCTTGAATCACAATTCCTAGAATAATGTACACGTAATTGGTGCTCTGTTATAATATAACATTATATATATATACATAACGAGATTAATAATATGTACAAATATAATAAATGTAAATATATATTTTGTTTGAATATATTATTAATTTCGTGTTCAAACAAATATGTGAAAAATTCTTTTTCATAATGGTCTAGCTACGGTGGTTCAGTTTTAAAATTACTTAATCTAAATCTAAATCTGTCAGTTTATCTATAATCTAAATCAATAAGAACACAGCAAAAAGAAATCTATGCAAAAATTTGAGAAAAAATTTAATAAAAGGTTAAAGCGCATGTTATCTCATCTAAATCTATATCTAATCTGCTACACATAAAAGGAGAAAGAAGAGTTACATGACTAGCGCATGCGCGCTGAACAGCTTCGCGTCACAAGTGACGTGATTTCGAAGGAGAGTTCAAATTGCTCTAGTCGGAACACATAAATTATATTAAAAAAGATATAGCGTAAAAACAAGTAGTATTAGAATAAATTTACGTACATAATATTGAATTTTTCATAAAATATACAGAGGAACTTTACATAAAAATGTGGAATTAATCATTAGTAAATCCCAAACTTTATTATTTTTTTTTATTTCCTGTCAAAATTTGACAATAACAAACTAACCGTACCAAGCTATTCATTTTTCACTCGCGAATTTTGTTCCTTGTCTCTGCCGTAGCGCTTAATCCGAGAGAGTTTATAAGCTAACAAATTTTTCTCTTTTTTTTCTTTCAAAATTACTCTTACTTTCCCCCGTAGCATTTTTTTTTCTACGACGCTAAGCTCTCAAACATTTGTGCAAAAGAACAATGACCCGAAATTCCAAGATGCGAGACATTTTGATTTATGGGGACTTAAAGATGAAGAAGGTTTTCATTTTCTGCATTTTGTTTTTGGGAGACTCGAAATCGTTTGTTCAGAGCCACTTAAGCCGCCCGGATTTGTCCCTAACTGGATGAAATGAAATGCCTCATAAAAGAGTAATGCATTTATGCTAGATGTTTGAATTCACGGGAAAAGTTTGTCCGCTATATTTTTGACTAAGGGAGACTCTTCGCCAATTTAGAGGGATATTCTCAGAGTGCGGTTTATGTGTTTTTCAATATAGTACATGTTTATTAGTACCTTTTCATCAAATCTTCATCATTCTATGGGCTTTTTTAGACGTCGGCACTTTAATATTACAGATAGCCCTCACATTAAGTTCAGAAGGTGTTTAGAATGAGCGTTGACAATTCATAAATTACATGAAAAAAGATATAGCGTGAAAACAGTATTTAGAAGGTTAACCACATTATCCTTTTTAATTTTATTCAGCAGAACGAACACACCCACCATATATATATATATATATATATATATATATATATATATATATATATATATATATATATATATATTATATATATATATATATATATATATATATATATATACCGGGTGGGTCATAAATTCGTGCAAAGTTCAAAATTTCGTAATAAAATAAATAATGCTCGGAAAAAATTTCTGTTTGCTCGAATAGAATCAGAGGGTCATTAGATTTTTTTTCCATGTAAAAAAAAGATTCGAAAAGTAACCGAAAGAGGGCGCTTTTGCGTGACAACGTTAAGTCTGCATTGCAGGAAAGACATGCGTTACGTGTTGTCACCTTCATGGAGGTTGGTGCCCCGCCCCACATTCCACGTGATATCAAGACGTTCCTGTTGGAATCTTTCACTGAAGACCGAGTTCTATAAGTCGCGGTTGTAAGTCTCAGTGGCCCTCACGATCGCCATACTTGACCCCGGCAAATTTTTAGTTGGGGGGATACTTAAAATCTCATGTATACCGGGGCTTCCCAGCGACTTTGGTGGAACTGAAAAATTTCATTCGACAGACAGTCGCTGCCATCGTTGCCTCAAGCCATGGTAATGGGCTTAGTGACGCGCCTCACTTGCCTATTACCTTGTGCTGGTAGTAATGGTGAACATCTATTACTTTAAAATAAATGCACAGTGTCATGTAATTGTGATCTGTTTGATTTTCTGTTTGAGTTTGCCTGATTTGCTTAAAACGTCTCAGTATGACGTGTGAGCGCCCTTTTTCGGTTACTTTTGGAAACTTTTTTTCTCTACATGGAAAAAAATCCAATGTCCCGATGATCTTATTGGCGCGAACAGAAAAATTTTCCGAGCATTGCTTCTTTTATTATGAATTTTTGAACTTTTCACGAATTTATGACGCACCCGGTATATATATATATATATATATATATATATATATATATATATATATATACAGTAACCACCGCTTATAGTGATCAGTGGTTATAAGAATCAACCGTTTATAAGCCGTCAATATCGCAAAAACAAAACAAATGTATTATTTCCATGTTAAAATTTCCGCTTTAAAGAATCAATCCACCGGTTATAAGAATCAGTTTGCAATCTTCGCCTTCCTTTCATTTTTCCAAAAAATGCCACTTGAACTCTCAAAAGGTACGAAATTCTTAAGTTTTCGAAATCAAAGATTGATAAAACTTTGGGATGGAAAACAGTCGTAAAATACATTCCTTTAGACATAACATAAGAGTTTCTCCTTATACGCTTTTGCTAAAGACTGTCTTATTAGTTTTACCCTTTACCCAGCGGCATCTAACCCGCCCGAGTCCGATTTCACTTTTATCCAGACAGGCACTCCTTTTTTCCCACCACTTACTTCCTGGTTGCGGATTTCTGGACCCTGAAACACATAAATCTTCCTCGAAGTGTCCACCATCACTTACGCAAACGGGACAGTGGATTCAGCTCTTCAAACCGTGAAACGTAAACGGATCCATTTTGCTGAATCAGATGAACCAGATGCTGAATCAAACGTTTCACGGTTATAAAGTGAATCTTCGTCTGAGACTGTAATAAGCATACGTCGCTAGTATTCACTTTAGTTTTCTAACAAAATTGCCAGTTAGTGTTAGAACTTTTAGATAGTCGAATTCAAATATGATAAAAACAAGGAAATCTCTTAGTTTTTCTGAAAAACAGAACTTCTTAATTAGATATGATGCTCTTCCAAAGTGTAGTCAAAGAGAAGCTGCCTCTTGTTGATTTTATAATCATGTGTTGTTACTTATAGGTCTAGAAATTGAGTTATAGTATATTGTTTAAAAATTGAGTATTTTTAAAATTATAAAAAATAATTTTAATAAATGATAAACAACGTAAATTAAAGAGTATTTAATGGTAAATTATGTATATTGTGCCTGTGTGTTTATATATATGTACAAGTATATATTTGTGTGTGTGTGCCTGTCCAAAGGGAAGTTTCGGTTATAAGAATCAACCGCTTATAAGAATCAAAAACAGTAATAACAAACGTGATTCTTATAAGCGGAAATCACTGTATATATATATATATATATATTCCCCCAACATGTATGGGTCTTGAAGAAATGACAATTAGCTAAGACTCCATATACTCTAGATAGTCTGTATGGTGAGTATTTTTAGTCAAAGTACATTAGTATTGGTATCAGACAGAAAATAAAGTAATTTACACCAACAATCAGTGAATTATGGAAATATGCTACAAAGCTTTTTCCTACGGAAAAAAAACGTTTAGGCCGTATCGGCGAATATCAAAAATTACCTAGACAATAACACGGAATGATCGCCTTCTTAGTGCATTTGCTTCTCAGCTTTTAAAAACCCGCTGGAAAATTCAATTTCTTTGTGCTAGGAAACGAAAACTGCTTGTTCTCTTTGTAAATTCATTTGACACATGAGTTCTATGTGTATTTCTGAGGACATAATTTAGCTTTTAAACTCTAGCTTTAAAATACATGCTAGAAATCGCAGATTTTTTTCTTGTAAGGAAACGAAAGCGCTGTCCGTTTCGATTGTTACTTTATTTGGCCTAAGAATGTCAGGTGACAAAATTTAACTTTCAATCTCCAACTTCAAAATACACGCTAAAAATTACAATTTTTTTTCAATGCGAGGAAGCGAAAACTTTTTTTGTTTCTCGTCTAACTTACTTTGGCCTATCATCTGTTGGCATAGGCGTCACAGATGAAAATATGTTTAAATTCACATAAGCTGCTACTTATCTACATGAAAAATTAAAATAATATTCATATAAAACTCGTAAAATTAAGTTTACACACTCATTTGGTTTTATTCTAAGGGTAACTATAGGATGGAAAGATAAAATACCAGTACTTCCTTCTCGAGAAAGATCTAAAACTCGTGAAATTGAGTTAGTCGACTCCTGATGGACCTAATTCGCTATCGGAATTTCTGCTATTGATCCGATGATCATGAAGTAAAGGGGAGAAACAACTTCCTAATAACTGGAATGTAATTTGTTAAGAAGGTATCCCTTCCTGTTTGTTTTCCACCAGTTTCCGGTAAGTCATGAAGTAAAGGGGTAACGAATTTGTAATAAGATGATATTAATAAAATATCTTGGATTAATATTTGAAAATGGAAACTATTGAAATTATGATGCATTCTTTATTTTTTAGTTTTTTTAAGTATCCAAATATTAAAGGAATAAAAATAAATGTTAAAGGAATCCAAACATTATAAGAGCTGCGATTCTAGGGCAGCTTTTCAAGCTATCGGCTCCTGCGGTGTCCCCAAGTCACATGATTATATAGGTGTCAGTTACTACTGGACAAAGTCCATAATAACGGTAGGGAGCGTGCCCTGCAGTGGATACCAGGCCACTGCGAAATCCAGGGCAACGAGTTGGCCGATGCCCTGGCTAAAAAGGGTGCATCTGTCCTTCAAACATACAATAATGAGGCCTCTTACAACTCGCTGAAGTTGCTTGGAAGATTTTATGAATTCCCTCTCGCAAGAACAGTTGTCGAGGAGTTCACAAAAGATATAGTGGAGCAAAATTGCTGAAGCCCCACAGTTGCAGAGGCAAAAAGCGGTCGTCTTCTTCCGCCTAGCGACGGGCCATGATTGCCTACTGAAACATCTCTGCCATATATATATTGTTTCAGAACACTTTTGCTAGCTCTGTCATCGACGGGAAGACATGGAATTTACCCATATACTGAGTTGCCCCACTCTACTTCAGCTCCAGTGTGGGAGTGATATTGGAGAGCTGGGAAACTTTTGGGTTCATGGACGGTTTAGTTCTCTTTGATTTGTTTGTTCTCGTTTTTATTAATACAGGGTTCCAACCTATATCCGTTACACCCCCTTAACTTCTAAACGGTGACAGCTTAGGCCATAAAGTTGGTGTCTAGATATAGTAAAAAGGCTATGCGCCATTCGATGAGACAACTTACAACGACATCTGTCGGGAAATTTCGGAATGAGCGTTTTTATCTCAAAACGGTACGACATACGGGGAAAAAGTCAATGACAAAGTTATTCAGCATCATCGATTTAGTAATAAAAAACACCTTGCGCACATTGATACTTAAAACAGAATGTAGAAAAGGAACATTTGTTTGGTCCCTATTTCGAAAATTGTCATGTAATAAAGAGTGGAAGAAAGAAACTGGGATACTTCCCTACATTCAGGATCATTTATTTGTGTTGCTGAAAATGCTCTCCATTAGCCACTAATCACAATTTCACTCTGGACTGGATTTCTCGCTGCACATTGTGAAACATGGCAGGTGTTACGGAGGCACAAACATCAGTAATGTTCAACAAGCATCAAACAAATGTTCATTTTTTACATTCTGTTTTGAGTATTATTGTGCGCAAGGTGTCTTTTCTTACTAAATCGATGATGCTGAACAACTTTGTAGTTGACTTTTTTCCCGTATCTCGTACCATTTTTGAGATAAAAACGCTCATTCCAAATTTTGCCGACAGATGTCGTTGTAAGTTGTCTCATCGAGTAGCGCATAGCCTTTTTACTATACCTAGACACCCACTTTATGGCCTAAGCTGTCAACATTTAGAAGTTAAGGGGTGAGTGACGGATATAGGTGGGAACCCTCTACATAGTCTTGTAACCCGCCATTAGATTAAAAAGAAAAAGTATTAAAGGATGAAACCCAAAACATTCAACATAAGATGTCCCTGTGACCCTTGCATTTACTGGCCCAGTACAATCGCTTGTTTAATATCATAGGGCACACAGTACTAAAAATGATAATACACCGTGAAAACTAAATGTTGTTTCGGGTTAAAAAAACTTTATGTTTCAGGGTGAAATATTTCTGGGTAACGGATTTACCTATTTTGCGTATCCCACATTTGCATCTTAAACATATTTTATTACCCTTCTAGCTATCTATCCATTTTTGTAATACAGCTAAAACAGCATTTCATTTTTAAAGTATAGTAAAGTCCATAAGTAAAAAGAAAACACTTTATTATAGGGTACCCATAAAAATACATTTTTCGCTGAGTGGGAGCTATTGTACGAAGACAAATATATTGCATTATTAAAACAATAATTTTTCTTAAAACAGAAAGTCAATTAAAATTTCTGTCAGCAGCGAAATTCAAACTGGTATATCCTCTAAAAGACATTTTTCCTCAAATTCCATTTATTTTTTAAATTCCTACTTCTGTGCAAAGATTTGAATAAGCATCGAAACGGAGATTTCATTTCCAAAAATTTCGAATCTGTTATTACCCTCTGAATGTAAATCCACCAAAAAACACTGCAAAGTCTTTAAATCTGCTGACATGGAATACTTAAAGATGTAGCTCTTTCACAGAAGAAATAGAATAATTGCTATTTGCCTATATGTCTCATTTTATGAGAGTCTTTTATCATTTTTTGCTTTGTTTAGTAGCTAAATCCGGCTGGCTTATATCGCCAAAAAAGAATAATTTTAAGACCAAATATTCTTTTACCGAAAAATAGAAAGGGAATAGAAGTTTGTTCCATTTCCAAGCTCTCTCTCTTTTCTAAACAGAAATCAATTTTTCGGAAGCATATGCAATATAATGGACTTTGCCCCGAAAATGCGAGCGGTTGAAAGAGGTTGAGATTTGTTTTCCATTTACGAAAACTAAAACCGACAACATTTCTTATGGATATGCTTTCGCAAGAATTGGAGATATTTTTAAAATTGTTTGAAATTGTAATCTATGATAGTTTACTTTTCAGTTTTTTGGGGGATTTTTAGACACTCGTGAATGTTTGATATTTCACTGAACTTTTACTTTCAGCAGCAAATGTTTAATAGAAAGCGACTATTTTTATATACGGTATGTGAATTAGCTTTCGGAAATATTACCATACACATTTTTAATATTCAACTTTCCTAAGAATACACATAGAAAAGATGTGAACCCTTTTTTTCGTAAATATTGAAAGGTGAGCAAATAATCCAAACAAAAGAAGTAGACATAATTTAAAGAGATAGGAAATTTTGAGGAATAATTCCTTAAATTTAACTCTTCAGCGGACACGCTCGTGTATAGAGTACCACATTTTCGCAATTCTGAATGGTTTGTTTTTACATGTAAGGTTTGAATGTTCCAAGCAGTTTTTATTTATAGCTACACCCTTTCTAATGTAGGTCTGATTTTCTGACCCTTGTATCTCTTTCCTTTCATTATTAGTCGTGATTTAACCGTGTTAAACCAGAGATTATGCTGGATTACAATACGACGAAAACAGGAGTTGGTGTAGTCGATCAAATGTGCAGCTATTTATTGCACGGTATCCCGCAAATCACGAAGACAGACAGTCTCATTGTTTTTTTGGTTTTGGGACATAATGGGAAACCATTCGCAAGTTCCAATAGTCCTAAGATCCAATAAACCGGACAGTTTTGAAATAAGGCGATTGTAACTGCATTCTCTGGCCTTTAATTATAAATATATCTCAATATTGTTAATATTCTATATCTAATCATAAAACACAGAATTACTATTTTCAATTTGAAAACAAAGTTTATTACAAAAGGAATAATCCAGCTTGAAAGAGAAGCTGCACTTTGTCCCACGCGCGCCTGCTGGTGTTCCAAAAATTGGCACACCCGCTGAAGAGTTAAGAGTAGGCCATAACAGAAATGAAATCTCTCTCACGTATAGGATACATTTATATGCATGTATATAATGATATAATTGTCTATATTATATAAATATCTATATATATACACACACACATATCTATATATATATAAAACAGTTCCGTGACTGACTGACTGACTGACAAATAACGCACAGACCACACCGCTGGACCTAAAGGACTGAAATTTTGCATGGCGATTCTTCTTACAGTGTAGGGGTGCACTAAGAAAGATGTTTGAAAAATTCTTCTTAGATTTTTTAAAATTAAATTTTTAATCTGTTTTTGTAACATTTTTAAAGTTTGCATTTAAAATAACAATCTGAGGGTTATAAAATATATATCACAAGAAAGATCATAAAAATTCCTTTAAATTAAAATCTTTTTTGAAACTTTACCTCCATTTTCTGATTTCTGATGAATTTTTAAAGATTCATTTTTAGAATTTAATTTATTAAATGCTGATTACGGAATTTCTTTGTCTGGTACTTAAATAAATTAATTTTGCGTCACGTGCATAAGAACGAAATAAATAGACAAAAAAAATTAAAATACAGCAAAAGATAAAATTTAACCACTAGACTAATGGAGATGGGAGATTTTTAAGAATTTAATTCAAATTAGTGACTACCATCCAGGAACTGATAGATCACATTTATCCAGGCATTGTTCAAATACAGAATAAGCCTACAGAATGGTTTTGCGAAAGGGCCATTTTGACTCCACTAAAAAGGATCAATCTGCGTTCATTAATGACATGGTGCTAAGGTCATTTGACGGGGAAGAAATGGTTTACAAGTCGATAGAAACAAAAAATATTGTTTGCAAGGAAATCCTCTAAAAAGCAATTTCATTATTTTTCATTGTAATTATCCTAAAATGTACTTCGTAGCGAAGCACAGGTATTCAGCTAGTCTATCTCTCTCTCTATATATATACTAGCTGAAAACCCATACTTCGCTACGGAGTACATCCAAATTAAATACAACGGTAAATGTATACAATTAATGCCAAAAATATGTATAAATGTATTTATAATAAATACAATGATCAATGTATGCAATTGATGTAAAAAAACGAAAATTATTATTTATAAAAAAATCGTAACAGATATTTTTATAGACAAAATAATGTAGAAGAAAATATTCAAATTAAATATAATAGAACATACTAAAGAATAAAGTACAGTTAATATAGTACAGTTTGAGTAACATATCTTTTACTGTATTTTAATATTTTTTTGGATAATTTCCAATCGTCTGCCGCAGTAACAAGAAAAAAAAATAATTTTTTATCTATTTCGTTGTTATGCACGTCACGATAAATTAATTTAAAGTACCAGAAAAAGAAATCAGCATTTAATAAATTAATCAGCATTTAATAAATTAATTTATTGATCAGCATTTAATAAATTAAATTCTAAAAATTAATCTTTAAAAATTCACCAAAAATCAGAAAATCGAGGTAAAGATTCGGAAAAGATTTCATTTTTAAGGAATTACGATCTTTCTCATGATATAAATTTTATAACCCTCAAATTATTATTTTAAATGCAAACTTAAAAAAGTTACCAAAACAGCTTAAAAATTTAATTTTAAAAAATCTAAGACGAATTTTTCAAACAATATTCCTTAGTGCACCCCTACACTATAAGAAGAATCGCCATGCACAATTTCAGCCCTTTAGGTCCAGCGGTTTGGTCTGTGCGTTATCTGTCAGTCAGTCAGTTACGAAATTTTATATTTATATATATATATATATATATATATATATATATATATATATATATATATATATATATATATATATATATATATATATATATATATATATATATATATATATATATATATATATATATATATATATATATATATATATAGAGAGAGAGAGAGAGAGATAAATATACGAGATAGATAGATAAATATGGATATAAATATAG
>OU015496.1:24189354-24196854 GCA_907164885.2 Dolomedes plantarius | reverse complement strand
TAATGAAATGTGCATGGAATTACCGGAATGCATCATCTTTATTCGCGAACTAAACAACTTCGCCGGAAATAAGTCTCTGGTCTGTCATTAGCTTTCCTCTTTGGGACATGGAAAGCAAAGTAAAACACAAATCTCGAGCCCTTTACTTGTAAGGAAACCGAATGAAAATTCCTGGATGCTTGGAAATATTGATTTCGTCTGTCTGGTAATGCTGCAAGAAGGTTGGGGGGAGAGATTTTCATTTCCCTGGTTTTTGAAGAGCTCTGATTCCTCTTAAGGGTGCCATTTCGTAACAGAACACAAGGACCATGCACAAAGTCGATGGAAATAGTTTGGAAATTTCTGCGGAAGAAACAAAAACACAAAAGACTCGAGATTTCTCTTTTTTTTTTTGTTGTTTCTGATACTGCGGATCGAAATGTTTATAACATGATTCGAGGGGGGGGGGAGGAGAGAGAGAGAAGTAAAATGCCGCAAGTTGCATAGAACTGAACTGAATTATAAAGAACGAAATTAAAAAAAAAAAAATCTTGCAGATTAAATCTCCAGCGGCATATAACCCGACCTATTATATTACAATTGCATTCAGCTTGCAATTTTGTAATTCACAAATGCATTCAGCTTGCTGTGCGGTTTGGTCTGTGCGTTGTATGTCAGTCAGTGAGTCAGTCAGTTACGTAAATGTTTATATATATATATATATATATATATATATATATATATATATATATATATATATGAACTTCTCTATCCAGCCTCCCCTCAAAACAGCCACTCTTTTCCAAACCGTTACAGATCACCTTAGTTAAGTCCACCCTTATTTGACAGCGACCCCTCGAAACGGCCTCTTTTTATCGGGACCATCATTGACCGCCTTACAGAAGTTTCACTGTATATTTATATATATAGAGAGAGATTTATATAGACAGATAGATACTCGTTCTCTCATGCACACACGCATAAGTGAGGCTATTACGTAGTGGATTATATACCAAGTAAAAAAAGAGACACAAATACAGTTATAAAAAGTGGAAAATCAAATGATACAGAAAGGAAGTTCTCTCAGTTTACGAAAATGATTAAATCCGTGAACAAATATTATTTTTAACTATTGTGAAAGAGTAGAATTTAATTGGGACATATCGCCGCAAACATTAATTACCCTAGAGATAATTGTTTTATCTGCAATGAGCTTGAATGAGAAGCGAGTTAAATTAAATTTAACCTAATTTATTAATGAAATGTGAGGATAAAATGAATGGGGAAATTCGTTTCCTGAAAGGATACCATTTAATAGGGGAGTAAATAAAGGAATGTTTACACAGATGCGTCTGTAAAAAAGAAAAAATGTGTTTAAATAATTATAAAAATGTTGCTTTAATCTTACGGAGAATAGCGCTATGATAATAAGATGAAGTTATTAAAACTAATAAAATTATAATTATAAATTGTAGTTTGGAATATACAAAGTAAAGAGAAGAACTTTTATATATTACAAACACAATTTTTGGGATACCCAATAAAGTAGTGATTAATATTCAAAAAAGTAGTAATTAGTATTCAATAAAGATAGTGATTAATATATATATATATATATATATATATATATATATATATATATATACATATGACGTGGTTTGATCCGCATTCCATCTTTACGATAAAATCCAGTCTGCAGCGTTGTGGTAAGACACTTCAATACTTAAGAAACACACAATAATCATTTTCCATAAGTTTATTACTCCAGTTCATGGTGAAACCACTCTCCACATTAACATAGAGCCTGGCGCTCGCCATCTCAAAACACGGAACCCTTCACTGCGTGTCCATCATAATCGATTGCATTCCCCGGTCTGACTGATTCTTTTCCCGCTTCATAGAAATAATGCGCGCTAACCGCATCTATATTGTTCCAGAACCAAATTAAGCTGAGTTCACCAATTTCCAACTTAGTCCTTTCCCGCCAATTTCTTCAAGGCTGCTCGGTTCTATTAATAGCTTCTCACGGCGTTCCCGATTCGACTCTCTTGTTTGTTACGCATTAATCTATGAAATGTGAATAATAATGACGTTTGACACTTTAAAAATCAGATCTGTTCTGAAGGGCCCCCCCCCCCTTAAATTCTTTTAATTATATATATATATATATATACATCGACACTTTAAAAAAATCATTGTGGTTAGGATTTTTACAGGATTATTATAACTCAGCAATTTCATCGTTCTCAATTCCTTATAGTTACAATGTAGAAGTTTGAATATTGCAAGATGGCTATTTCTCATGGTCGCGTTTAGCAAGGACCTTGCTTGGGGGTAAATTTAAAAATTACTGAAAGTTTAACAGGGATGTGTAAAATTAGAAATTAATGTTTGAAATTAAATTAGGGAGAGAATTTAATAACGTTAGGGATTAAGGAATATTTTTTCTCATAACTAATACACACACACACACACACACACACACACACACATATATATATATATATATATAGAGAGAGAGAGAGACAGAGAGAAAAAGCATATATGTGTGTGTAAATATTTAGTAATTAAAAATACATTAGCTTTTTTGTGAAAACATGACAACGCGTAGTGGCATAAATGTGATCTAAAAATGTCGTTTATTCAATACAAGGGTGTAATGTGGTAACGCATCTATTATGATCCTTTACTCATCTTAACTGTCTAAGCTTTAATATTTCCAAATAATTTGTCCAATGGGGAGAATCCGATAATTTTCGAATCTTTGTTACAAAATTGGACAAAATCTAGGGTCAGTAAAATCAGCAGTTTAAAATTATAGACTGCTCCGGAGGTGAATCCAAAGTTGTTATATTTAATCATAATGGCATAAAAAATTTTATCAAGACAATCACCATGAAATGTTTGTATCATAATGGGCTTCAAGATTTGTATCAGCAATCTCGACGACGTAACGCATCGTATCAACAAATAAAATTTGAGTCGCTGATCCAACTAAACCTGCAACCCACTTGCAATCGATCACCGAAACATCAAGTAGGCATTAAGTGCGATACAAACGCAGAGAACACTCTCCGTGGTATATCTCATTCACAGCTAGGAACTAACGATAGACGTTTACTATGGTGGGAGACTAAGCGAATGGGAGAAAAGCTACGAAAACGGATGGTCCCCATTGTGCTGTATCCTTACATAATAATGGGCATGATACGTGATACGATTGATACGATAACTCTAAATTTAACGTGTACATTCTTATGTCTTATACTTAAAACCCTTGAACTCGTTTGAGAGACATTGCATTTCTTGAAACGATTATGAAGAACTCACAAATGAATTATTTTGGGTACTCCAAAAGCATCTAATGTCACAAGATTCACCAGTTAGGCCTGCTGCACACTGAGAAATCGCGTGTCTGAAACACGCATGTCTGACACAAGATGCGTTGAATGACTGCCAGACAGCGCACATTGAAATCACAAGTTTCGGGAATGTGACACGCTTTGCTTGCGACCTAATGCGACACGCGACAAAAATGCTGAACGTACATATATATATATATGTGTGTGTGTGTGTGTGCGTGTGTCCGGCGTTGGGTTTGCCTGCTCTAACATCTTTAAAATGCAGTCATCATCCAATTACGCTGGTGGCGAGTGGAATATAAATAGAATAACATCAGTCCATAATTTGAATCATTCGCTTTATTTCCATTTCATATTAACCAAGGCTCCAAATTGGCGCGTTCAGCTATCGCCATTTTTAAACTTAGGGACTCCACGAACGCACGTCCAGCATACCCGATTTTATCCCGCGCTCTGCCGGCATTCGAGGTCAAAACAGCGCTTCTACTCTCATGGCACATGCGTAGAGCCCAATCTATAATTTTCTAGAAACATTCTTCTCGCCAAACCAGTACATTATCTAAAAATAAACTCTCTGCATGGAACTTCATTCCACCGCGAATCGAAGGTCAATTACTGAAACGGGGAAAAAACCTTTTACTCTCGACGCGTCTTGGCATCTAAAACTAGCGGCTTTAGCACCACAAAAGTAAATTAATCCCGAAGGCCCCTTTAAATTTAAATTAATTATTCTTTCCCCAATTAAGTACTTACACACACACACACACACACACACACACACACACACACACACACATATATATATATATATGTGTGTGAGTGTGTGTGTGTGTATATATATATATATAAGCACACATTTATAAAATTTCCCCGAGTCTTCTGTAGGACACATTCTATAAATTACAATGAAAAAAATATTAAAATATTTCACAAATTTATTGGAGATTTTTTAACTTCATTGAATAATTATTCTTTTTAAATAAAAATTTATCTTATGTATGAAAGTGTGCACATATCTGTTAGGAGTTCATGTTTCTACATTTCATACTTATGATAAGATAATTTAGAGGAGTAGTACTACTTCAATTCCAAACAAAACTTTCGGTAAAAGATAGGAATGTTTTTTTTCTAAACAATCGAAGAAATTGAAGTTTTGTGTCACGGTGAAAGAAATCCAACTGACAAAAGGTAAAATTCTTGAAAGAAAAAAATTGTTCCCAAGAATTGTCTTATTTTAGTTACTGTGCGATATCTAAATGGAACTGAGCAATCCTCGTAATTACAATCAGCGTAATTTTTTTCAATTTCTTAATAAATACTGAATCAGATAAAAAGGAAAGAACTACTTGTAACGTTGCTTTTGAAAGGTTTAAAAAAAATCCCTCTAAAAAGATTCTCTCTTGCTCTCTATAAAGTCTTTTTGAAAAAAGCCCTGAAAAGATTTTAGTCAAGCTATAAGTATTAAAAAAATATGGGGTTAATGAAAAGTTCTGGAGATTTTTTTCAGTGCGCTTTTTCGTTTAATCAAACATTCAGCAAAAAATTTTGTACACAGTCTTGATCTTTTACTTTCAATTTTGAGATTTGGTAAAAAAATAAATAAAAGTAAAAAAATAAAAGTATAAATACATGTATATATATACATACATACATACATACATATATATATACACACAGTTGGCTCTCTGTTTAACGACGCTCTACTTAACGACAATCTCTATTTAAACACGATATTTCCCAGTCCCTCCGACGTTATGGGAAATGTTACTTTTTCACAAATTCTGTTTAAGGGCGATCTCTACTTAAGGACGATTTTTCACGGTCACTTGAAAGTCGTTAAACAGAGAGCCAACTGTATATATATATATATATATATATATATATATGTATATAAATACATGTATATATATATACATACATACATACATACATATATATATATATATATATATATATATATATGTATATATATATATATAAATACACTCAAATATATGTATAAACATTCAGGAACCATTAATAACTACTATATTTTCCTTCTCTCTAACACAATGCTCAATTTAATGTATATAGTTTCCTCTATTGACGTGATGTTAAGCATTTCTCCTGTCAAAAATCCCATTTCTTTGTTCTTTAAACTAAAAGCTTCAACTTTCGTTACTCTAACTATTTTCTCGAAATGATCATAACTATTAACATAAAAATAAACCGCAGGTAATAGAAGAAGATAAAAAAAACCAAAACATTGCTTCGTGACACGCAGTTTGTGTAGCCAAGAATGTATACATTATTGACTGACAGAATGTACCAGTCTTTTTTTAGTTGAAAGTTTGCTTTGATCGATTGAAGGACTGTCTTTAACTAAACATTTCTCCGGGTTTCCAGGGCTTCAAACTATGGTTGAGAACGAATATTATTAATTTCTTTCTAAAAATATCGGCATAATATTTACGTATTTCACTGCATAGACTCAGTGGAGAGCATGCAAAGAAAATATACCAAACAAAAATAAATATTCTCTCTCTCTCTCTCTCTCTATATATATATATATATATATATATAAATATATATATATATATATATATATATATATATATAATACATATATATATATATATATATATATATATATATATATATATATATATATATATACATATATATATATATATATATATATATATATATATATATATATATATATATATATATATATATAAAGAAACGGCATAAAGAATGTAACTCGGTGATAAAAATATTTTTTCAAGTAATTCCTGAAGCGTATCAATGTTTTTATGATTATCTAGGTAAATAAAAGTTATAACGTTTCTTTAAAAGTTTACGGTGTTTTTAAGAAATGTCTAGTTTTTTTCGCAAAGTAATTTTTACAAATATAACAGTTATGGGACTTTGACATTTTTTATGAAAAAATATACTTACCTATAGAATTTCAAAACTCATTGAACTCAAAATTCTGCTAAGATAAGTATACTTAGAAATCCCTCGTGGAAATATCATAATCTGTTATCGTAATCCCTTTCGAAATATCGCAATCTCTCAGCCTTATTTCTTCTAGCAAAATTGCGTTTATTTCTCCGGTATTAAAGATTGACCTAAACACTGAATTTTAAAAGAAATAATGATTTCCCCTAGAACTCGGGTTGGACCTGCTTTTCTTCATATCTTAGAAATATGTTTTTTGCTGTAGGATAACATCAATAGTTGGCATCAGTAACGTTGGAGAAAGTAGCACCTTTCTGTTGAGTTTTCTGCAAGTGTTTCTGATTTGTGCGTTTGCTAATTGTTGCAGTGGTTGTATTGTGTACAGTACATTCAAAATTAATCGTAATGCTAGATTACGCATTTAACTGCGTTTCCGAATATTCCACAAAATAATGGATAAGGGAATATTCCACAGATAAAGAATATTCGAGAAATCAGAGCAAAAAATATATTTAATGCCGTTTGAAATGTAGATTTAGTGTTCTGTTCGTAACCAATTTGTCAGAAGATAAATTACCTAAATAAATGGCATAAAATGTAATACGAAATCGTAACATATAGATAACTGTGCAAAAGATGCTCTGAAACAGGGAATAGAGACACTAACTGCTTTAAAACATGCATAATACTTTAAACTGTACACAACTCCTTATTTGGTTAGCATTTGAAGGAAGGAAAACTCAAACTAACTTTAAAGCATAAAAAACTGTGAAATCTTTCTTGTAATTGCCCCACTTCGATGGAATGGACTAACATTTCTTTTATATTCTACAAATCATTACAAAAGAATTTTTCAAATGGTCTCTTTTAACGAAACTACAGCGGGTTATTAACGTAGAATTACTTATCGTTGCTTACCTCTTTCGTATGTATATATGTATGTATGTGTTATGTATATATGTATCTATCTATATATATATATATATATATATATATATATATATATATATGTGTGTGTGTGTGTGTGTGTGTGTGTGTGTGTACGTATGTATGTATGTATGAATTATATATATATGTGTGTGTGTGTGTCAAAATTTTGACGCATTTTGGTACTTTTCTGCTTAACTGTTTACAGCTCCAAGCGTTACAGACTGGGTCTGGCGCGCTGTCAAAATTATAACTCGCGACGCAGGACATCTGAAATTTTGCTTTCCGG